>JAGDQP010001141.1:95397-131385 GCA_022664845.1 Lepisma saccharinum | reverse complement strand
GATCACACAGACAAATAGGGTCGCCAGGAGCCTAGAGTACCCACCCAACGCATCTAACCTAACCTCTAGCTCCAAACATTTTCTACACTCCAGACGAGCGGCGCAGAAATGCCTTCCAGATTTCAGAATATCTGGGAAAGAGGATTCCAGATCCTTGTGATCAGTGTAAAAAAAATAATTTAGATCGAGGGAGGAAATACCGGTAAGGCGACACCTCCAATCGTTTAATTAGATCGTCAGTTCATATTCCGAAGTACCAGCTGGTTTAGATTAGCGACAGATTAAGAAAGAAAAACGCAATTTTTTACTCGGGAAATAATCTTAAACGATGATACGCAAAACGACTCATATGTGACTCATACTATGTTTTTACTCACTTCGAAGTCTACAGGGTGGCAAAAGACCATGTCTTACCTTTACCTTAGTAGGGCCCACACCTGTAGTCTGGAATCGCAATTCCTGAAATAAAGACGAACGAACACAACGAATGACGGTCGCAACTCAATCCAAACGTAGTGTCATAACGCAAAACGCAAATAATATTTATTTACACAAATCACATGCTGGAGTCACTTTATATGTTAATGTAGAAATAACCAGAAATTTGATATATAGTTCCTTTCCCAAGTCATCACTTCTCAGCTGGCGAAAGAATCCTACCACTGGTCTACGGATTTATGAACCGATTTAATCTAATTAAAATAACATCACTTAAAACGATAGGTTTACCGAAACACAGAAATAATGAGTATCAATTGCTGTCAACTACACGTAACGATTTATAGCTAATTTCCAATAGATATTAAGTTAAACATTAAATAACTCACTGCACATTATAAATATTATTAAACACTGTACGAGGATTATCAACTAATGCCTTAGATCGTACCTGGTTAACTGAGAGGTTTCTACACTACGTTCACTGAATATAAACTCTAGATTGTTTTTGAAGAAATATAAAAATTTCAGAATTTAATTTATTACTCTGAATGTACATATTTCACGCTTTCGGCTATGATAATTTTATCAGAATCTGAACAGAATTACTGTTGAATTGTAAAACAAACAAATTTGAATCGCTTGTATACATGAATTAAGCAGAACTGAAAGTTACGTAGTCACACATAAATGTCCATAATTTCTGTAATAATTAACAAATTTCGTTGATGTTTTCACAAATTATTCCCGAAATATTGTTGTATAATTTTTAAAAATTGTAGCACAGTATTACTTACACAAAAGAAGTTCTAGTCCAAAATACTTCGTAAAGAAAGAATCACTTTAACCTTAATAATTGTGTGACGTCAGTACAGATGATTACTACGTTATACAAAAGACGTTTTGAATAAATTTTGAAAATACAAAATATTGTTATAAAATATGATTTTTTTATTGGAGAATAGTGGCTGGAGTTGAAACCAAAATTTATCGAACCATGTCAAATAAATTAAAATTTACCATTAACCTGAAAACGGTACGCAAAAATAGTCGAGCAGACATGTTGCTAATTTGATCAAGTAAGGAAAATATGCGGTAGCTGTCAAACATGGCTAACCGGGAATTTCGAATAAATTAGGAAAAACTGGAGACGAGAAATTGGCATATGATTATTGAAATCTAACGAACCTATATTTATAATGTAAGAATTCGGTCAATAGCGGCCCCATACTGAAATTTAGAACATATTGTACATTTTGACAAATAATCTCGAAACAACTAATAAATTTGATACGGTGAAAATTCCGAAATTATGACGTTGAAAAGTCCTGATAGCACTAGTATCGGTTTAATTTTTCATAATACGATATATTATATTGCATCGGAATAGACGAAATCAGACGAAATCGAAAATGATGTTAAATTTAGTATTTATATCTACCTTTCGTAGACAGGGCTTAAAAAGTACAGGTGACGGAAAGCCCATGCATTTAGTTGCTTTGTTTAAAAAATTAAAACTAACATAGCGTGGGAGAGCAGTTCTCCCAGCAAAACGGAGAAGAAGGCTGATTCACACCAATCAGCAAAAAACAAGTCACGAAGCATTGACTACGGCCAATTAAAAACAAGCGTTAGATTTAAGTCATTGCTGCGTGACTAACGAAAACCTGGATGGATAACGATTAAAAATTCAAAGCAAAAATCCAAGCGGAACACGCTCAAAGAGTCTAAAACCAACCAAAGAGAATGAGCTAAGGAGAACACACTGAAAGAAAACAGAACAGAGACTAAGAAAATAAAAGGGGAGAAAATAAATATAAAAATGTAACAGCAACTAGGCTGTTACATTCCTCCCAGGGCCAGGAAGAAGAAATGAAATGAATGGAGAAGACCTTTCTCCGTTCATTGAATTTCTTCTCAACAAAACTGGATATACTAACAAACACATCCCACATACGAGCCAGACTTAGCACCGCAAAACACCAAAGAAAAATTATAAAAGGCGATTAAACCATTTAGTAATTAAGAAAGAAAAGTATTTAATATATTAAAGAAAATTAATAATTAGTAATTAAGATAATAAGAAAATAAGTATTAGTAATAATATTTTATTTAGATATGTATATATTATTTAAAGTTCACATATAATGATTAAGATAACATATTAATATTTAATATTTAATTACACATCTTTTTACACAAAATAAAACCTATCACAATCAACCATGACTTAACGTGAAGTCATCGTCACGCTCAATTGCGATAAGGCAAATACCAAATACATGCGACCGCCATGCATTTAGCAAGACTTCGATTTAATTGCTTCGAGGCAGTAATTTTTGCCTGCGTAGCTCGGACCAATTAAATCGCTTGAGGTTTCTGAGGTTATGTTTTTCCACATCAACCCCAGTCATGAGATACGAGATTAGCCTGTTTCTCTAACCTATCATTATTGGATCGATTCACACGACAGGGGCACGGCCTTTCCATACAATCAGGCTGAAGGACGCCCATGGCGTTCAAATCAACTCCGCGAGAACAGCACGGCCGGTTTGAAACAGGGCTAATTCCCATATGTTTAATTACTTGCGAACAACCACACTTTACTTTTTTGATGGCCGCATTACCTCCAGGAACATTTAGAGTACGACAACTACATTCTACCACTTTACTTTGACAAGGAGAATTATAGGCAACACTATTATTTGGCACGTTACTACTAATTTGACTATTGTTTTGATTATTATTATCACTCACAGGCATATTACTATTGTTTGCAAAACGTTGATTATTCCCTTTGCGATATGAATCATTGTTAGAAAACCTACGACGTTTTACATAGTTATCATTACGATAATTTTTTAAATTATTATTTCTACCTGAATTATTACAACATCTGTTCCCATTATTAAAATTTTGATTAAATCTCCTACCAGAAGAATTATTTTGAAAATTTGAAGATTTATTATTATTTTTAGATGAATAAAAATTAACCCGCTCAGTTTGAGTACTACTAGATTTGGTTACTTTAGTTGCTCTGATTTTGGGTTTAAATTTACGGTCATTATTAACTTTATTTCCTTTAGGTTCGGTTACATTAGATTCAGAATCAGAAAGGATATCTTTATTTAGCTCAGTATTAGTAGGACTGTCTAAGTTTTTTTAACATATTAATAAGATTATTTATGCTTTTGGGAGTGTGCAATCTTAATAATTTACCTATAGACTCAGGAAGAGCTTGAATTATTATTTTGATTATATCCTCCTCAACATATGGCGAAGCGTATAATTTATATTTATCTAGCAACTGCCAAGCGAATTGTGCCATGTTTTCATAAACACCTGCATGATATTTTATAGAGTAGAGCTGTTGCAAATAACGTTTTTTAAGCCTGGTTTTTTTTAAATGATTTAGAAAAGCTCGTACGAAATTTTTGTAAGTAACGAGTTTATTTTTTTTGTGCGTGTACCAGATCAAAGCTAATTTAGTTAGCCTACGACCAATAACCAACATTTTATCAGAAGACGTTAACTTCATTAGGTCGCTATTCTGAGCAATTTCAGTTAAGAATTTTTTAGCGGATTCCCCGGGAGTTCCACTAAACGTAAGGAAGAAATTGATGTCATTAAGCCGTAACGGACGCGCAGAATGACTATCAACAACATTCCCGACCTGACGTAACTGAGGCCACACAGTGTCCTCCTTTTGAGATGGTTTTAAGGGATCACAACATTCATTGGGTTTAAAATGACAACCCACAGAAATCGGCGTAGGAATTACCTTAGGAAATTTAAACCTGAGATTTCGATCAAATTCGGGTTGTTGAGAACACGAATTTGTAAAGAAGAGGCAACAGAAGGATGTCGATACTTAAAAAGTTCAGACCTAAAAGGAAAAACATCATCGGTCACTTCCTCATGACATGTTCGCTTTCCCAACATCCGACCTTGATCGACACGTCTCCTATTTTCAAACAAGTCCTCGCTACGGGACGAAATTCTAGGCAAATTCGTTAAAGTCGTAGTAGTTAGCGAGTACACTGGTTTACCTTGACTTGTTGTCACTACAGAGGTAGTAGTCATGGAGGGTAATTTTAAACTGGTTACAGGAATAAAAGTAGAGAAAGGTTGAGCTTTACTACTTACTATTGTTTTTTTAAGACGTTTTTTCGTCTTCAGGTTCGGTCGCGATAGTACGCAACTTTTTAACTTTGATACGCAAACTTTTTACTTGGGATTTAAGAGACTCGGTTTTAGACGAGACACTCGCAATCTCGCTACGTACTTCGTCGTATCTTGCATTCATGTCATTCACAACGCTATTTATTTTCTCAGACAACTTAGAACCTTGCACATCTATTTTACTTTTAAGAGTGCGCATATCACCTTTCATATTAGCACATATTTTATTTTTTATCTCGGTAGTCTGAATAGCTATTTTACTTTTAAGGTTAGTACAAATTTGGCTTTTAAGAGTACGCATATCACTTTTCATATCGGCACTCTGCGTAGTTATTTGACTTTTAAGAGTACGCATGTTATTTTTCATTTTGGTACTTTGAATAGTTATCTTACTTTCAAGATTAGTACCTTGAATATCTATTTTACTTTCGAGATTAGTTATCATTTTAGTGAGCGCATTCAATAAAGTACCCTGATTACTGATACCGGTAGGTTCGGTTTCGTTAGATTTGGAATCAACGCGAACTCCGTCCTCAGTTTCATTCTCGACTGTCCCAGTATTACTTGACCTACATGCCTTGCAAATATATCGCGACTCTAACAGAGGTTTTAAGTTAGCCGCTATTCGCTCACATCGTAGATGCTTTTGTTGCATACAAGCAGCACAAGTAATTATCGCACCATTGCGATTACAGCATACAGGATGATAATCCTGACCATTAGCACTCATGTTATCGTCACTTAAAGGATTACTCATTATATCTTTACACAAAATCATGTAACAAGGGACCACTATTAACGTCCTTTCCACAAAATACCGGAAGTTCGATTCCAATAATCAATGCCACAGTCATCCAGTTTCCACTGTACTTAACTTAACAAAAATTAACCTAACTCGACGTAAGCCACTATTTCCACAAGTACGCAAAGAAAATAATAACTAGTAATTCTCCAGTCACTTTAATATGTAGTTCATAACGAAACAACCTTTTCCTCTCAGTAACGTTTATCGGCTTTAATAAGTACAGTTTATATTTTCAAAACTCAAGTTAGTTTGAAGCAATTGAAACTCTTTTTTTTTTTTACAAAAAGCGTAGAAAAGCACTACGAAAACAGAGATATAGTATCACAAATGAAGTGCCACAGCTTCACAAATCCTGGCTGGGAATCGCCAAAAACTGAGACGATAACAGGCTTTTGGCAATCCTGGCTGGAGTCGCACAAAAACTGAAACGTCCCCAACCTAATGATCCCAAAAGTGGATCACACAGACAAATAGGGTCGCCAGGAGCCTAGAGTACCCACCCAACGCATCTAACCTAACCTCTAGCTCCAAACATTTTCTACACCCCAGACGAGCGGCGCAGAAATGCCTTCCAGATTTCAGAATATCTGGGAAAGAGGATTCCAGATCCTTGTGATCGCTGTAAAAAAAATTAATTTAGATCGAGGGAGGAAATACCGGTAAGGCGACACCTTCAATCTTTTAATTAGATCGTCAGTTCATACTCCAAAGTACCAGCTGGTTTAAATTAGCGACAGATTAAGAAAGAAAAACGCAATTTTTTACTCGGGAAATAATCTTAAACGATGATACGCAAAACGACTCATATGTGACTCATACTATGTTTTTACTCACTTTGAAGTCTACAGGGTGGCAAAAGACCATGTCTTACCTTTACCTTAGTAGGGCCCACACCTGTAGTCTGGAATCGCAATTCCTGAAATAAAGACGAACGAACACAACGAATGACGGTCGCAACTCAATCCAAACGTAGTGTCATAACGCAAAACGCAAATAATATTTATTTACACAAATCACATGCTGGAGTCACTTTATATGTTAATGTAGAAATAACCAGAAATTTGATATATAGTTCCTTTCCCAAGTCATCACTTCTCAGCTGGCGAAAGAATCCTACCACTGGTCTACGGATTTATGAACCGATTTAATCTAATTAAAATAACATCACTTAAAACGATAGGTTTACCGAAACACAGAAATAATGAGTATCAATTGCTGTCAACTACACGTAACGATTTATAGCTAATTTCCAATAGATATTAAGTTAAACATTAAATAACTCACTGCACATTATAAATATTATTAAACACTGTACGAGGATTATCAACTAATGCCTTAGATCGTACCTGGTTAACTGAGAGGTTTCTACACTACGTTCACTGAATATAAACTCTAGATTGTTTTTGAAGAAATATAAAAATTTCAGAATTTAATTTATTACTCTGAATGTACATATTTCACGCTTTCGGCTATGATAATTTTATCAGAATCTGAACAGAATTACTGTTGAATTGTAAAACAAACAAATTTGAATCGCTTGTATACATGAATTAAGCAGAACTGAAAGTTACGTAGTCACACATAAATGTCCATAATTTCTGTAATAATTAACAAATTTCGTTGATGTTTTCACAAATTATTCCCGAAATATTGTTGTATAATTTTTAAAAATTGTAGCACAGTATTACTTACACAAAAGAAGTTCTAGTCCAAAATACTTCGTAAAGAAAGAATCACTTTAACCTTAATAATTGTGTGACGTCAGTACAGATGATTACTACGTTATACAAAAGACGTTTTGAATAAATTTTGAAAATACAAAATATTGTTATAAAATATGATTTTTTATTGGAGAATAGTGGCTGGAGTTGAAACCAAAATTTATCGAACCATGTCGAATAAATTAAAATTTACCATTAACCTGAAAACGGTACGCAAAAATAGTCGAGCAGACATGTTGCTAATTTGATCAAGTAAGGAAAATATGCGGTAGCTGTCAAACATGGCTAACCGGGAATTTCGAATAAATTAGGAAAAACTGGAGACGAGAAATTGGCATATGATTATTGAAATCTAACGAACCTATATTTATAATGTAAGAATTCGGTCAATAGCGGCCCCATACTGAAATTTAGAACATATTGTACATTTTGACAAATAATCTTGAAACAACTAATAAATTTGATACGGTAAAAATTCCGAAATTATGACGTTGAAAAGTCCTGATAGCACTAGTATCGGTTTAATTTTTCATAATACGATATATTATATTGCATCGGAATAGACGAAATCAGACGAAATCAAAAATGATGTTAAATTTAGTATTTATATCTACCTCTCGTAGACAGGGCTTAAAAAGTACAGGTGACGGAAAGCCCATGCATTTAGTTGCTTTGTTTAAAAAATTAAAACTAAACTAACATGGCGTGGGAGAGCAGTTCTCCCAGCAAAACGGAAAAGAAGGCTGATTCACACCAATCAGCAAAAAACAAGTCACGAAGCATTGACTAGGGCCAATTAAAAACAAGCGTTAAATTTAAGTCATTGCTGCGTGACTAACAAAAACCTGGATGGATAACGATTAAAAATTCAAAGCAAAAATCCAAGCGAAACTCGCTCAAAGAGTCTAAAACCAACCAAAAAAAATAAGCTAAGGAGAACACACTAAAAAAAACTAAGAAAATAAAAGGGGAGAAAATAAATATAAAAATGTAACAGCAACTAGGCTGTTACATACTGTTCACAATAATTTCTTCCTAAATATTAGCTTACAAAAATTACAACTGTTACTAGCATGATTAACTCAGAAAAGCATTGGCATGGTTCATAACACGATAGAAACATCTGTCGGTTTTCCTGTAATCTCAATACCACACACCTTTTCACAATAATTAACCCATAAAAATTCAATTACACATACGAAAGCAGATATTAATGCGTTTATACTAACGAGAAGTGTGGAGAATTTATCATCTAGTTCTTATTTAGTTTCAGATCCTCCAAAATATAGTGTAGGCTACTATGTCGGAAATTTGGGCTTCGTTCAAAATCAGCGTCTCGTGTTAAAAGCAGATACTTGTGTGTTTTTAGTAGGTTAGACTATAAACTTTAAAATAAAAAAAAAGGATACCATCTTTTTCTTAACCCTATTGCAATGAATTTAAGGGCTGTTTCGGTTTCTGTCATACGGGCTTCAAGATTTCTCTAATGAAGATGATCTTCCTTCTTGAGTATCTTCTTTGCACGTTAACTCATTATTGTGCTCAATAATTGTTTCCAATCTTTCGAATTAATTGGATGGCTTACACTTAGATAACTTCTTTACTATGCATTCATTAAACATTGAAGTTCTTCATGAAAGATAATATAAATCACATTGTTATGTTGTTAATATTAATAATTTAGATTATTCGCTTTTAGAGCTAATATTCTTGATAAAATGAAAAAACCAAGAACTGATTTGATTATATTTTTCACTATGGTTAGTGGAATGATTTCTTCTGACATCTATCTGTTAAAACTGCAAAGCTTATAATAGATTCATAGCAATCTCATCTATTAATTATAGTAAAAATGAAGCGTCCATACGTAAATGAATAGCTTATAGATGTTAAAAAAGACTCTTAAAAAGAATACATTTGTAAATATTGTTTGAATCAATCATCACTTTTGTTGGAAGCGGAGTTTCGCTTTTAAGGCATGTTCATAAAAGCGTTCAAGAAATCATATAATTTCGCGATGTTTTGTTGAGTATCTTCAGGAGTCATCAAAGGTGTAGAGTAAGAAAGGATGTATGAAATCGGAAGATTAAGAACATTAGTACTACTACCAGCAAGGTTGCACGAATTGAAGGTCATGGTAACATTGAACACAATCCATTGTTAAATGAATAATGTTTTATATTTAAAATGATTTTAAATAAGCTGATTGTTGAATTGAATTTTAAGTCAGTTGATTGTTTGAAGTGAGATTGAACATTTTTTAATAATCATTGTTTTCTAATGTGATGAATTACGTATTATAGTTTTGTGAATATCGAAGTTTCGTTTTGACATCATGTCATATCTATATAGTGAATGTGTACTTGAGGTCTTCTGTATGCAAGAATTGAATATGTGTAATAAATATTGGATTTGTGGTGGTCATCATCTCTGGAAAGAACTATGGCATTTAATGCTGGATTAGTTTATGTATAGAGATATAATATAACTTGATAGTAGTGTTCGGAGGATAACTCTGCAATGCCCTAATATTTTGGGTACGCAAGTAACATCTACAGTAATCCCGAGTAATCTTGTTTTTGATAATCCTACATTTAGTATATTTCTGCATTCTGTCTCCACAGTATCCTCTCCCCCCCCCCCCAGGATCCAATTTCTATAGACGAAATTGTGTTTTCTTTTGCAGCAGCAGAGGTCTCATCTGACATCAGCTGATACAAATTCACCTACTTGCAAATTACCTACCTAAATATCTCCGTCCCGTAGCTACTATTTAAAAAGCATTTCGTAGTAACTGTTATTCTAACTAACTTTACAGAACTCACATATTCGATGTGCGAAACTACAGACTCAATATAGAGAAAGTAAATTTGCTTCTGCGACTGAGAGTGTCATTCCACAGAACATGCTGTTGCAATCTGACAACCTTCGGAAAATTTAACCGAACAAGATGAAGGTTTGAGAAAATATTGCAAGAAGGGAAGTCTAAGGACATACTGAAAATAATGTGTCTGATTTTTAGTTTGTTGTGCCCTTTCTTAGAGCAGTTACTCATCTAGCAAGAGATTATCAAGAAGTGAGACTGCTATTCGATTAGTACGTAGAATCATAGTTAAAAAGGCAAAGGCAAATGAAACTAATTGGAGGGTCCTAACTTATCGCATATAAGAAAATGTCATTAAAAAGCTGGCTTTCTCATCCCAAGAAAGTATAAAGCAGAATTAATGGAATGCTTGGCAAAGATTTTGTTGGATCATAGCTTGGTACATGATTATAAACTGAAGAAGTTAATGGTGATGTACAGTACGTATCCTGAACCGAAAGAAATACTTCAACACCAGCACTACAGCAGGACGCTTATAAAGAGGCGGACAAACTGATCGTTCTGCACTCTATATAGTATACAACCACTGGCGGGAATGATATCGTTAATGTGCTTTTATCAGATACAGATGTTCTTTTAACTAACAAATATCCAGAGACACTCAAATGAAATTCATTTATTATTGAGAAAGAGCAAACTGACTTTCGAAACTTACATTAAGAAACTGGGAATCGATAGAGCAGATACCTTACTCAGGTTTCAATCTTTTAAGGGAAGTTACATAAAAAGTCGATTTGCTGGTTGTACCAAGAAACACTTTTTAAAGCATTTTTATATTGTGATGGCAGCAAATTACAAGCGCTTTCAAGCCGTGGAACATATGAATCCAAACTCTCGCCTATGTTGCTGAAAGAACTGGAAATATTCGTCTGTCTGTTGTAGACCTCGCTTTCTATAACAAAAGGCTGTGAGTGTCTGCCTCATCGGCGAAGGGTTTCCGACAAAGGTAATTGATCAGGGAATGGAAGAGGGGATAATTTGTTCGCGCAAGGTCCAGCGAGTATGGTGGATGGCACAGTGGATCTCACAGCAAATTCGCTGCATGATGTCCCTGGCTACCCGCACCACTTGTGGCCTTTCATTGTCGGCAAGGAACAGTATTTTTGCGATCACAAATGCTGGCTCCTTCTGCTGTAGAGCCTGTTCCACATGCTCATACTGCTACGAGGAACGGCTCCTAGTAATGGTTTGGTCCGGTTGTAGCAGCTCGTAGATTTGGCGATTAGCCCACCATATACAGAGCATGATCTTGTGTGGGTGTAGAGGTGATCTTGTGGTGTGACGAAGACAATTTTTTACACGCTTGGAAGTCTCATACAAGACCTACTTTTCGTCACTGGTCAGCATTCGATTGAATATGGTATGGGTGTGTTGCGGTGGCGAGAAAGCAACGACAAACAGGCTGTCACTCGTTGGTCCTTATTGACTTTCGACAGTGTGTGAGGCACCCACTTGATCAAGTTGTACGCCTTCCATATGCAGTGCAGATGATGTCTGACGGTTTCATCAGAAACCTGGAAGCGCTTGGCAAGCTCACTACACGTTTTGCTGCTATCCTGTTCTATAGCCACCTTCAGGTTCTGGCCATCCAGGGCATGTGGGTGCCCACTGCGAGGTTCAACACACAGGTACAAATCTCTTGACCTGAACTTCTGGAACCAATAACTGGTAGTGCCTTCATTCACAGTATTATTCCCAAAGGCTTGATGTATTCGACGACTTGATTCGGCTACGAACAAACCCACCTTAAAGTCATAAAACAGACAACCTCGAACGAGCTGCGTCGACGCCTCCATTTGTGTTCGCCACTACTTGAGCTATGACATCTGTGAATACGCAAAAAGAGTCTCTTTTGGTCACGGGCTATGTTCCCATTCCCAATTTTCCAGCATCTGAGAAACTAATTTCTGTATTAGTGATCATGTATTGCCAGGCGACTTCAAAACGACAAGAATTTCTTTGATTACCTTGTATTTAAAAAATGGTAACTTAGTTTATCTTTACTGTATGGAGAAATGTTGCTGCATTGAATACAATATCATAATTGCTTTTAACAGAAAAAAACACGCTTTTAGATAACTCACTACACTAATCCGTAGTTTAGTTTTGTTTAAAACAGAATAATCACTTTAGAACATTTATAAGAGAGAAAACATATTTTCGAAAGGAAGAGAGACGACAGGTAGAAATGCGTACTATTAATATTTTAGCAAATCAATTTTAGTTTATTTATTTTAAACGGGATGCAACTTATTTTAAACACATATCAAGTACGTTAAGAAATGAGACTACTAGTTAAATCGGCAAGTGGACCATTTTCTATCTGTTTTATTTCTGTATAGATGTCACTGACTATTGTCCATTCTCATAACAACATGAATTCAGGGCAGCCATTATTTTAGAACGGCGCCAGAGAGAGACAATAAAAAGCAATCTAGATCAAAACAAAATTATTACCCAACTTGAGGAAACTGGTACATTTTATACATAATGGAACAAGTTCTATATAGAAAAAAAAAACCACACAGTATTAATTGATGTACTTGTAATGGCAAGGAAGTGATCAAGAATCGAAAACAAAATGTTCCAGTTCTTAAAAGAATCTCTTTCTGTTTTTTGTCCTTTGCACTCTGGTGGCAGGTATTGTAAAAGGTGTAAATCACTCCGGAGCTGGAATTCCTGCTGCTTGATTCATGAAGCAAAATAGAGGGCACAGCGTGACAGGAGTCAGTGTCTATAGGATAGCAGCAAGAAGAAGATGATGAAGAAGATACATGATAAGGTGACTCAGGAATCCAAACTTCAGTGCTAGAGGAGTCTCGAGTCCTTTATTTCTGGTGGATGTCACTTGATTAGATCAGAAAAATAAAGAGTTGTTTTACTGAATTATTTATTTACACAAAGTTTCGTTTGAATTGCTTTACGGTAAGTTACCACGGAATATCGTTGCAGCGAAGAGATGGAGCGTAGCTCCATTAGACACCAGATTTTTTTATTTCGTTTTACTCGAACTTGTTACATACCGTTGGACGACTCTTGATCAACTTCGATATAATGATTGTACTCAAGCTACTGAGTGTACTTACCATTGTAAGAATGGATTTGTTGGTTCTTTTCTCCAAGAAGAACTAATGTTACTGCAAAGATGCCGGTTCATGTTAAGAAATTAGCTTTGCTTTGAATCTAGTACGATATTTTAATAGAAATAAATCCAATTGCTCAATCCACTATTTATTCTAAGAATGAATATTTAAATTCTTCTATTAAATTATTTCACAGTAACATTACGTAAATATTCCATTAACATAGCGTCCATTCATAGGTTAACCTCTAATAAAAATCATCACATGAAGATAATTCTTCAATCCGGCTTATTACTTAAATGTAGAATCATTTTCTATCAATAACTATAGTTGTATTCAAATTAATTAATGCTACCATCCAAGTAATTAATTTTATCTTATCAATCCTTGTTGTTCTTTGCTCGTTTTTTTCTTCTGATCCTTCTTCCACTTCCTTCTTCTCTTTCTCTTCTTCCTTCACCTCTAACTTAGCTTCATTTAGGACTGTTGTTGTCTTGACTAATTCCTTTATTTTCGTCAATTCACTGTTAGTTTCTTAGATGTCACTTTAACCGAATTTTTCCTGAACCCAGTCTCTAAAGTTATTATTAGCTTCATCCAATATCTTGCTGCAAAGATGTCAGTAACAGTACTTGGGTAATTCTTTTAATAATAACACATTCGTTTCCAGGTAATATGTAATTATTTCATGACCTATTTGAATGTAATTAGTTATTGGCTTTCCCTTGTCGCTTGATTTAGTTCTCCATCCTTCAGGGCTCGTTTCATTTCTCCATACATTTCCAAGTAATCTAGTTTTCCATTTACCATGGCAAGTCTTACTAGTATAGGAACGGGTAAAGTATGTCCAACCATTATTGACTCAATATAATGCAGATTGTTTCTATATACTACTGGTAACAATATCTTTCCAATGGCACGCACAATTTTTCTTGTGTGTCTTGAAAATATGTGGAGCGTGGTGAAATCTATGCTGACACTTTCTATTGACTGATTTTGTGTCTACTTGTGTTAATGCATGATTCACTATGATTAAGTCCTGTTCCTGTCCATTTATTCTTGCAGCTATGACCATTGTTGGTGATAAGAAAAGTGGATTTTCATCCGTTATAGAATTAACCCAGAAGTCATCTATTCCTTTTCCTATTTTTCTATTAGAAATTGTATTTTCCGGATTTCTATTTACTCGTCCGGTTATTTACTTCACATCTAATGTTTGTTGAGAACGTTGATGTTGTGAATACTTGTTTCTTCACATTCAATTTCTAAATGAGTCAGCTTCTTAGAAAAATTATATTTATTGTCAAAAGTTACAATCTATTATACGAGGGTGTGTTTTATTGTAATATCAGCAGTTTGTTACATTTATTTCCCCACCTTTACTATAGTGTTCACTGATATCGCCGCACTGTATTCCAAAACATTCTCTCGTATTACATTCATGATTATTTGTTTCTGCAATGTTTCACAGCTTCACAATATCTTAGAATATTTTTGGCTAACTCTCGTCAGCAAACTTGTTACAATAGATTTGTGGGTTCTTTCATCCAAGAACTAATGTTACTGCAAAAATTCCAGTCCACATTAAGAAATTAGCTTTGATTTAAATCTACGTATGACATTTCATTAGAAACAAATCCAATTTCTGAATCCAATATTTGAAGGGTGTGAGGCAAAAACATGGTAACCCACAAATGTTTATTTTTTTAGTTATTCAGCACCCGATGGAAAGGAATCATACCGCGTCGTTTAATGTTGTCCGACTTCAAATTGTGCTCCAGAGATGGCAGCAATATTTACTTATGGTAAGCCTATTGTAACATTTTGGGATTCATAAGAAGGTAACCAACAATTAAGATGGCGGGAAACGAGGAGCAGTATACGAGCTTGCCACTAAAATGGAAAAGAATTTGTAAATTAAACATTTCTTACAGCGAGTTCAGTGAAAAGATTTATTCTTGAGTGACTTAGGTAGCGAATATTATGGTATAGATAATAAAACATGGTAACCCACACAGCAGCATGAAAAAATAGAAATTCCTTATTTTGATTTGGTACAATTATTTTAAGCCTTTATGTATAGCTTTACATGAAAAATCAGCTTTCAGCCAATGAAAATGACTTGTGCAGCAGTAGAAATCGAATTTCTTAAAAGTTTAACATTGTGGGTTACCATGTTCTTGCCTCACACCCTTCATTTATTCTAAGAATATAGATTTGCATTTCTTCTATTAAATTATTTCACAGTAACATTACATAAATACCGTTAACATAACGTCAATTTCTTCTGTTAAATTTCATCACATAAAGACAATTCGGCTTATTCCATCAATAACCATAACTACATTAAAGTTAATTAATTAAAAGTGGAAACAATATAAATAAAATCAGTTCTATACTTTTCTCTTTCAGTCAATAAGAAGTTATTCCTTATTTTCGGGTAACCTACTATATAAAATCTACTAATCATTTACTTATCTACTTAAAAATCATTGAAGAATCATTGCAAAAAGAAACAATATTTATATTCATTGTATCAATATTATACATCAGCACGCTTAGCAGATTTTTTTCATGTGAAACTAGCAAACCGAAAAAACAAAACTTTATGAAACTACATTCAAAGCATCAATATATGTCAACACGCGCTAATCATTTACATGTGACGTTATCAATCATAGTATGTGTAATGCGATGAATTTCCATTTTCTTGTGCAATTTAGTGTAATGATGTAATCGTTGTCTATTATTCCAGTGGATACGCTACGGTTGAACATTATCGGAGATACCGATAGATGGCAAGTCATTAAACAGAGAAATTTTAAGAAAACAAACACAGAATAAATGATAGTTCATAAAGTGAATAGAATATTTTTATTAGAAATATAATTTACAGTAAAGATTTTGTACTTTTATAACATTAATAAGATACGCGAGGCACTGTGAACTATAACTGCACAATGTTATATGTGTTATTCATTTAGATTTAGTTAATTACAACAAGTGATCAACTAATTCTAAATAGTTTAGTTATAATGCTTTATACCATAAATAATTGTATTTATATCTATCTGACCCTGGGAACCAATTTCCAATCTCCAAAAACACATGTGTTTTAATTCGGCTCTGCGAATTTATTTCGTTTTGAGTGGTGTAAATCTGATTTATTGGTGTGTGTGTTTGCAGTCTTGACTTTCTACATGCCCTGAGGTGTTACGCGATATTTAATAGTTCAGAGACACTGGTAGGCGCTAGAAATATGTTTGGTGTCATATGTTGACTCCGTTTCATCTTTCAGAGTGAGTTGTTTCTTTCTTTCTATGTAGTGCGAGTTGTTTTCTTCTCGTGTGGTGTCTTGCCCTACGTAGGTGACCTGTGAAGTGACATGGATTCACTCCTGTTGGATGCGATTTTGTTCACTTCGTGTTTTGTGTCATGTTGGAGAATGCAAATTTCAGTTATTGTTCGTTAAATATTTTTAATTATTTAACAATAGGTATATCTACCTAGGCTATACATACATTATTTCAACAATGAAATAACAATGAATAATCAAGCTCTTCACATGTTCTGCACTCCTGCTGAAGTCAGATTTAATTCCAGGGATTTCCTCTGCTCAAAATGTAATAAACATTCTCTTAATTATAGAGAACTAATGATACACAACGGTAAATGCCACAATAACACTACCAAGGAAAAGAGAGCATCTGTGTTTAGCGCTAAATGTTCAGTTAATCAAATTTCCTTTGTTCATGACTTGCTTTCAAGTGGCAGTATTCCGGGTCAAAATACTCTAAGTTCTAAACTTCCTGATAGTTTGGGAGGGCTTAAGTCGTCAGTGCCCATTCTGCGAAGAGTTCCTCGAGGAGCAAGAAATGCTATGGCTGAGGCTCTTATTGAAATCCTTCAGAAGATTGTAACATCTAATAATATGGAACACTGGATCGAACTTTTATTCTTCCCATACATCACTCCCAATATGTCTTCACGATCCGCAAAAATCTCTAATCTCACCACATGGGTAAAACAGAGAATTCAACTTTGGTCCAGGAGTTCTCATGATGATTGACTGTCATGTCAACTAAATACAAACATAATAACAAATCATCCAACGATGTCTTGATCAAACATGTTGAGAATAAACTTTATGATGGCGAAATACATGGTGCTGTCAGATTTCTAATTTCTGAAGATAGCTTCGCTCCATCAGACCCTACCATTTTGAGGGCTTTAAGAGAAAAACATCCTCCGCACCCTTATGCATTTGCACCTCTTAACTTAGTAGATCATAATATCGATGTTAATAAAGTTACGCCCAACGAGTTTCTTAAGGCGCTTTAATCAATCTCTTCTGGTTCAGCTGGAGGGATAGACGGCATGCGTCCTTTAATCCTTAAGGACTTAATACTTTATAATATTCAAGACTCTAAAGATCGCCTTACAAAGATTACTTGCGAGTTTCTTTCTTTGATCTTATCAGGACATGTGCCCATAGAAATAAGGCCATTTTTCTTCGGGGCTTCTCTTATAGCACTGAAAAAGAAATGTGGAGGCATTAGACCCATCGCTATAGGGAACACATGGAGAAGACTTTCTTCTAAAATTATTTGCGGAAGAATTAAAAATCAGCTAATTCAGCACCTTTCTCCACACCAACTTGGAGTAGGCATTCAGAATGGAGCAGAAGCTGCTGCACATACTGCACTCATATATTATTCATACCCTCACCAGAAGCCTAAAGCCTTCAGTTGGGTAATTTTAACTGACAAATACTTGCTTAGAGAGTAACACAAAGAAACCATATATGAGGCGGGAAACTGAAGGTTGGGGATAGATGACCACTACCTAAATGCATTCCATTAAGTAAGACTGTTTCCTGGGTAGACATTCATTTCTTTGAACTTTTATTTTTGAGAATTGAATGTAGTCATAGAAGTACATTTGTAATTCGTAGGTCTACGTACGTGTTCAATAGAATTTGAAAGTCATTAATGGTTTTCAGGAACCTATGGCTGAAATGAGAATAGGAGTGGGGTTACGATATAGGAAAGAAGTCCACAAGACCTATTTTCGAAGCACCATCCTAGGATTAACCTTGTGTTATATAGGAAAATCTGGTTAAACCTCAGTCTGGATGGCTACCGCAGGGATCCAACCTTGGACCTATCGAATCCGAAGTCAACGCTCCATTAACTGAGCTGCGGCTGCTCGGTGCATGTTCAATAGAATGTATGGCATACGTTAAAGAACTATTTTCTTATTTCACACAAAACATAAGGTCATTGCTGCATTAAATTGATGTAACATTCATTATCACATAAGGAAGAGAAATCAGCTCTTTCAGGCAGATATAGTCAATGTGGTACATGTAATATTGTAACAAATATTTCCTGAAGTGGTCGAAATACTTCCATACTTGTTCATGTATTTTAGTCATGTTATAGATAATATAGCCATGAATTTTTCTTTTTAATTTCGTTATTATGGCCTTATATCTTAAATATAAAGTATTAGACATCTTCCACCAAAATAAGTGGTTATCTTACGGGGTAAGAAACATATTTCGATAGGTCAGCCTGAAAGGTCCATATATCCGCAGTGTATACACGTAGCTTCATATTCTTTTGTCAGTAAGAGGATGAAAGTTGAATATAAATTTGTGCAAAGTTTTGTTATTATGTCTCTCTTAATTATTCCACAATGACTCCTAGACCGAAATGTGTGACATCTTCCCTCAATCCACTATAGTCCCATGTATTTCATATTCTATAAACCACTCTAACTTGTGGATTATTTGCGATTTTGGACTGAAACTTTCTGCTTTCATTGTGTAGTACTTATTACGAGTTCAAATGCAATTCTTTCTTTAAAAAAATAGACATCCCGTCTTCTTTTTCTTTACTGTTCCATTGTTTTAAAGGATGCTTAGGTGAAAAAAGTTTGACCAACACTGGTCTAAGCCTATTGACGAAACGGAATGAAATCTGAAATCGCTGAGAGAGCTGAAGAAATCAAGTTTAAATATATATGAAGAATTAGAAATGAAAATAAAGCACCCTGGCATTAATTAAAGTTGTTAAGACTGATTGAACGCTAGGAAAAATCTGTCACGATGCTCGAGCCCGAAATTCTATCTCAGCACCTCCAGAATGCCAAACGAGTGCTTTTCTACTTAGCTACAGCACATCGCCAACCACTGTTTCCAAATGAAATAAATAGAACTTCATTCCTGAAGTAACAGTGACAAAAAAAATCACTGCTTATATTAATGATTACGAAATCCATTTATGAAAACTGCTCTGGAATTCCATCACAGGTCCTCTAGAATACGAAGAGCTACCCACATAGTCAACGATTAGAACATCCTTCTTAAAAAGAACTGTGGGAAAGAAACTCAGTACTTTTATAACTGATATTCGTGAAAGCTTCTCCGAAACAGAAACACAGTGCTTCCCGTGAACGAACCCAGTTATCTTCCACTGAACTACTCATATCTTCAACAACTGCACTGCACTGTTTCCAAATGAATTTCATGTCTGAAGTAACAGTGACAAAAGAAAATCACTACTGTTATCAGTGACATTTAGATTCGTTCATATAATAAAACTAAACTCTTGCTAGATTCTTTTATTTTATTATTTAAAATTCTTTAGTTGTAGTGACGTCGGGTTTCTTCTGTAAGAACGATGACAAATGGGTCCCTTTTCTATAAGCCGCAAGCGCAAAAATTGATTATAATTGACAACTTGTAGTACTACTTGCAGGTGCAAAAATAAAAGTATTAATCCTTTAAATTAATTTCGAAAAAAAAAAAACGAAAAGCGTTTGCCGCATGATAATAAAATACTTAATGCACGTTAATGGTATAAGGAAGACAAATAAGTACATATGCTGGGTAAAAATGAGGTGTTTTACATTCAATTACTGTTACAATTGATGTACAATATGTTTGTTTCTAAAACGCTTTTCTCAAACTTTCTTTTCGTAAAAAAAAAATACAAGGAATGTTGCAAGGTTGTCTCAGTTTGTGATGACATAAATAAGTATTCCAGTGTATATATTAAATGAAATAGTGTTCATCTGCGAATGAAAAAAAAAAGCTGTTTTTGATGCTTCTACGTTACATAATAGTACAAGTTATACAAGTTTGTAGGAATTAGAAAAACATCTGTTAGCAATATTTTATTAAGTGTATTTGTAAAAACGTCCTTAAAGAAAAAAAAAAGAAGTAAAACAACAAGGAATTAAATCTCCGTGGAGTTGATTTATTTTGTGTGGAAATGTTCTTACTCTGTAAGTACTGTAATTTAAAATTGCACATATTCCTGCTGCTAAAGATCTATATATCTATTTATCTACTTCATGTGTTTTCTCTTTACTGTATACTGTCCACATATTTTCTGAAACCTTCTTAATTTTGCGCTCAAGAAGTGTAAGAAATCTATCTGTATAAGGAGCG
This sequence comes from Lepisma saccharinum, assembly GCA_022664845.1. Taxonomy (NCBI): domain Eukaryota; kingdom Metazoa; phylum Arthropoda; class Insecta; order Zygentoma; family Lepismatidae; genus Lepisma; species Lepisma saccharinum. The sequence goes on along the minus strand of JAGDQP010001141.1, from coordinate 110,813 downwards.
CAAATTATCACGTCTTTCTGAAGTTTGAACGCTACTAACATTCACGGCATCAAATTTCTTCAATATATAACGCGAAAAGTGACGAATTTAATGTAATTCATAGCTTTGTTAGTTAAAGCAAGAGGCCATCACCGATACATTCCAGATATTATTCCCGTGAAAACATTTTTTTTTATTGTTGTTATTTCTTCTTTCAATGCTACCAAAATTGCGGATTGATACACTCTAATTTACGTAAGAAAAAATGTTCAAAAGGTTATTTGAAGGTGACCAAAAGTTCCCTTAATTGAGGTTTGTGAAAGATAGCTATTTTCAATTTTTCTCCTTTTCCCTTTAACATTGTTTTCTGACTCAGATTTACGTGAGACGTCGTCCAGTGATCAAAATTTCATGTATAAAGGCATAACATAGGAACAGAAGTCATATTCTAGGCACAGTGTCGGTATTTCTCTTGAAGGGATAAACAACAAAAACTAATAAATCTTAAGTCAATGGAGAGCCATAACTTGAAATTTCACTGTTAAGAACTTAAGTGTCACTTTTTGGTGTGTGTGTAATATTTAGTAAAATTTTAGTGAATTCTTAGGATTTGGAGTTATCGTTTCCGATTCTGACGAAGTGTTGAAACGTTTCTTTTACGTTACTGCACGTTTTTCAATTATATATCTGTGGCAATGAAAATGCAATATAGTTTGTATAAAAAAAAAGAACGCAAATCAGTGTTTTTAAACATTAGTTACAAAACTGTAATTGATTACAGAAATATCCACAAAAGAGAAATATTAACTCCATTATAAATTGAGAAATAGTCCAACTTTTTAAATATGTACAGTCAATGGCAAAAGAATGTAACCAGTCGTAAAATTTCTTCTCAAAATTACTTTGGAATGGATATACTGATTTGAATACAGTTTCTTTGAAACTTAGTAGAAATCACATTCCCTTTGAGTTACAAGAAAACTTACTTAACCACTCCAAAGCAAAGTTATTCGGAGATAAATTTTTATGGCTGAGTACAAACTTTTGGTGTTGACTGTACAAAGAAGGAGAAATGAGTTATGGAACAAAGTAATAAACTCAGGTTTCTAGGAACTGCGGTAATATTCTGGACAACTAAATTATTTCTGATTTTCATCATTAACTTTACTGAAGATTCCCATGCAGTTAGTTGCTTAGCTATTTCCAGGTATGTAACTTTTTTAAATATCTTTACAGTGTGTCTGGTAAAGATAAAGATAAAATTAATTGTATGGGCAGTAACAGCACTATGGCTTACGCCCGTCCCGAGTAGTGTGTCTGGTGTCTGTTCACTTTCGATTCATTGGCATTGATTTTTGCAACTATCATCTCGGTACTGCGACTTTCAGTTCTGTTTTGTTATCTGTAGGGACTGTTTTTACTGTCAAACTGATTTATTTATGCCTTGACAGCAGTTCCAAACTTTCAGGATATCCTCGTTAATATTTTACAATATCTGGTGTAAAATAAAGAAGATAGCTACATTATAATTTTATCTGACTCAATATTCATGAAATTATATTTTTAAGGTAACAAATATCTCAAATTGAGAGACAAAACAGATAGGCCGAGGAGTATCTTTGATGTGTAAATGAAAATACCTTGCTTCTACATAGATTTCATACAGGGGAAAAAGATATTTCGTACCTGTTTAAACAATAAACATACATTTTTCGTATATTGCTGTTTTATACATGCATTTAGTATATTGATATGTTTATTATTATTATTATTGTGCATTATTCTTTATTTATTATTGTAATATTGTAACCATACTTTTTATTTTGACAAGGATTAGGTGGCAGAGTAGCCATAGGCTGATCCTAGCCAGCGTCAATAAAGAACATTTCACTTCAATTTAATTCAATTCAAAAGTATCTTTTCGGTGTTCTTTTAATTTCTGTAAAGGCTGATTTAATCAGATAAATTTTTAAGCAGTGGTTCTCTGTTGATAATCCTAAATCCTTTACAGCTACCTTGGAACTGTTACAAGAAAATCATAAACCCTTCCATGATTATGAAGGATCCCAAAAAAATTTGCTCCTATTCGTACCATGTACTTTTTTTCAATTAAGTGAATAGTTGATATACAAATTACAAATTATTCTATTAGCTGTATTTTCTCGTTTGATATTAACACCTACGGAGCTTGCAGATCAACTCGGAAAGATCATTCAAAATGATCACGACATCAACAACACAATACTTTTGCGTGTTTGGTCTGCGTTGCTAAAATAATTTTTTTTCCAAACTTAATATTTAGGTTAGATGTGATTTTATTATGACATATGACTAACAAATAGACTTATAAGATGGTTTCGTTACAGTTTATTAATTCCCTCTGCGCTTTTCGTTTTAGAACTTATATTAATTTTATTTTCCGAATCAGAAACTCCTTAGACTTTATTATAGTTACAAGTATTGCACACAGAAAAAAAGAAAGAAAAAGAAAACTAAAGTCATTTTAGAACTGAAAGACTAAGACAAGAAGACTTTAGCAAGTTTACATAGAAACAGATCATGCGTGTGGTGGAGTCATTGGTAATGTGTGCGTTACCCAAAAAGTGCGTGTGATCTTATTTGTATGCATACCACATCACGATGTGACACTCCCGTTAGTTCAAATAAATGGACCTGTATGTCCTAAAAAGCAAAGAGAGACTGCTTGGTAAATAATAACGCATAAAAGGTGTACATTCTTCTGGTACGAGAGTGTTTGTCTCTCTCTCTCTCTCGCTCTCGCTCTGTTTTTCTTTCTCTCCCTGCTTTACACATGTACTGCGATTGCAAAGAACGAAGACCAAATCTATGACTGTAGGTGATGTCATAGATAAGATAGATAAATACAATAATATATATCTACATTATATTGTCTGCAAAAAAAAAACTGTTTCTTAAAAGTAAGAAAAACTTCTTATCTATGCACCGAGAAACAATTTTCTTAGCAATGAGATTTAACGATTCTCATTTAGTGAAAAATGAAAACAAGCAGGTTTGTAAATAAGATCACTGATCTCATTTCTAAACCGGTATACTCTCATTTTAAATTAACTGAGAATGCTGATACGTAGCTCATTTCTAAGAAAGTGGTTTCTCGGCGCACAGATAAGGAATTTTTCTCAATGTTAACAAACAGTTGTTTTTTTGTTTTTTTTTTTACAGTGCAGTAGGGTTTGAAAAAAAGCATTACGTTTGAGTTTAGAGTACAAAGCTCTCATGAAGAGACGGAGGGTTACAATTCTTATGGGTAGTTCCTGCTCTGCGGTTTGTCTTAGAGGAAGCCCTAAAATTCTTCTACTAATATTATTAGTGTTACTCTTGCATTTAAGTACGGAAAAAATTAGTGCTAGGGCTTATTTTTCATTCATTTAATTGCTTGATCACCTCGTCACCAAGTGAGCTGATTACCTTTTATTGTTAATAGTTAATCTTCAGCAGATGCAAAATCAGCACGCGTAGGTTTTCCTTTATTTTAAACGATTTTATTTAACTTAGACAGTTTATTAGGCTCAAAACTTGTAACTCTATGTTAGCTCACTTCATTTGTCTTGGAACATAAGAGGCGTACGTAGTTCCGATGACAATACATTATTTTTAAACTCCCCACTCAATCCACATCAATAGGGGGTAAATAAATTTCACCCCATTCAATTTCAACTCACTTCCGCTACTCCAATTGGTTAGAAACTTTGCATGCATATGTATCACGACGTTACAAAAATTTTGAAAAACTGTACTTATCGAATTTAGGATATATTTCTTTTTCTTTGTATGTCCAAAATGATACAAATTTAGACTGTTTAATTTCAATTTGCCACGAGTACTTCTGTGTATTAGGATCCCTTATTATTGCAGCGTATTCTAACTTTGAAATGACATATGCTGTATATAAAGTTGTTAGGACATCAATATTCGAGAAATCGATTGCTAGTCTCATTACAAACCCGAGGTTCCTGAAAGCTTCGCTAACTAGACGATTTCTGTGCATATTGAATGACAGGTTAGATTTAACGGTTACACCGAGATCAGTAATAGAATCAACTGGAAATAGTGAAGGGACATTATTCATTAACATTGCATTCGAATTTCAAATACTTTGTTTTTCTCGTTTAAAGACATTACACTACATTTTATTAATGTTTAATAATAGCATATTTGTTTTGCACTAGTTGGAGACTATATTGATATCATTTTGTAAGGAAACAGCCTCCGATTCGGAGGAAACACTACAATAGATTTTTAAACCATCTGCAAATAGAAGTTTTGTCGGAAGATGTTATAACAACAGGCAAGTTATTTGCAAATAACAAGAACAAAAGAGGTCCAAGGTTCGATTCCTGGGCTACCCCAGGATTTACAACATATTTCTGGGTTATAATATTTTTGTAAACTATCAACTAGCAAAGTTTTTTTCTTCTGAGAAGTTGAAAGTTACAAGGTAGCTAAACTTCAGTTTTCTATCAGCTTGTTTCGTTCAAATCTTGTAGCTCAATTTTAATCGATTTCCCCAACACCACTTATTTTCAAATCTTTAAGCTCAATTTTTACATATTTTGCTACTTGCATTCCCGGTTTGTCCGTCCGTCCGTCAGTAACTTTAAACGCCGAAACAACTAGAAATGTAGATAGTTGAGGTGTCATTGGAAAGCCCTCGGAAAGACAAGTCAAAACGTTATAGAACATGTACGTCCGTCAGTTAGTCAGTCCGTTGAGAAGCTTCAACACATGAATTATTGAGGCTACGAAGGTGGTCGAGGTGTCGTTCGAAAGGTCTAGGCGACACGAGATCAGATCTGCCCGTTCATCCGTCGACAGATTTAATCTCAGGAACTACTAGCTCAGGAAAGTACTAGGACGTCGAAGATCGTTGGAAACGTTTCGGTGACACGAGTTCAAAACCGCACAGATCATGTCTATCTATCCGTCCGCCTATCGACAAAATTATGGTACAACTTAGAAAGTACCATGGCTAGAAAGGGGGTTGCTATACTAGAAATGGCTCTCTGACTTTTAGCGATTGTTAGAAGAATCGTAGGGCTCACTTTATCTGCCAAAATTCGATTTTCGATTTTCTTTCAAAGGCCAAAAAAAATTAGTTATAATACGTGAGACTCAGTTGCCAGAACAAGATCTAATACCAAAACAGAAAAAGGAAGTTAATCAGATTTTTCATCACAAATCTTTGTTCCGAGACATAGAGGATCCAAATCGCATTCTTACAATGATAATTAAAACGAATATGCCTCGTTAAATCATAAATGATGAATGAAAATAAACTTATATTGTTGAAAGTCAATTTGTACCAGTTTTTATGGATACTAGAAGTTAAAATATGACATCATTGGGTTATCAGTGTAGTCAAAATAATATTAAAAAGTTTGTTTCAAATACCACTGGGTCAGTTTATTAGATATTTGAAACCTTTCTAGTGATATTTAAGAAGCACATAAGGCAGTGTTGCAACCTGTGGATAATTATATACAAAGGTAAAATGTTAAAAATATTTATTTACAATATTTAAACATTACATTGTTCACAGTTTGGAACATTACATTCTGTATTTCAGATAGAGGTTTACCTTTACTAGAAAATACCAGATATATAATAAACTGATGTAGCGCTTTGTAAATATCTTTTTAAGTAGTTGGCAACACTTAACCCAATGACATCCCATTTTAAATTCCAATATTTACTCTAATAAGGCACGGTTAAAATCAGTTTCTTAATATTGAGAAAAAGTTCTTATCTGTGCACTAAGAAACAATTTTCTTAGAAACGAGATATCAGAAGTCTCATTTAATTTAAAATGAGCATTCCGGTTTGGAAATAAGATCAAGATTCTTATTTTCAAACCAGTGTGTTTTCATTTTCAATTAAATGAGAATGCATAGAAATTTCATTTCTATGAAAATTGTTTTTCGGTGCACAGATAAGAATTTTCTTTTTTTTTTTCATTTTTAAGAAACCAGATTTTACTGTGTGCAAACCGATTTACAACTATAAAATTTCACTTTCATTCATCTCATAATTTAATTGGTGAAATGTTAATTGCATTTACCATTGTAAGAAATCTATTACGAGTCAACGTTGGACTTCGTCTAAAACAAAGCAATTTATAAGAAAAGATAAAATGAAGATTTCTTGGTTGCTTTGTCTCAAGAATCCCCCTTTCAAGTGTGCCGTAACATAGCAGAAAAGTCTACTTTTGAGTAGAAATATATTTAAAGCAAGATTTCCAATGAAATACTGAGTTTTAGGAAACCTAAAAACCGGAGCTTCATTAAGAAACCAAATTTGATAGAACACGAAGAATAGGATTTTGAACAAATATCTGACGTTTGATTTTTTAAAAAGTAATAGAAAACCGAAGTTTCAAAACAAATAACAAATCTATTTGCTCCCATATCCATTTCATACATGCGAAACCTCACTAAACAAACGCAAACTTTTATCACTAGCCTTCGTGGACTAGTAGCGGCGGTCGTGACTTCGAATTAGTAATGAAAAGCTTGCAACAAATTTAAGTCCTGCCCACATCGGTCAATCTGACTGAAATTGTCAATAATCTTACTCAATTCTCTACCAGGTAAATACTATCTCTGGCATGGTACCAATATGTAAAATCTTGGGCATTTTCTTAGTTGCTTTTCCCGGAAGAAAACGTTGAAGAGGAACAACTTCCTTCAGGCCACAAGACTTGAACCAATAGGCTATATAAATACTTGCACAGCCTATTTTAATGTAAATCAAATAAGTATCGTCAACATATTGTGTTTGTTAACACTCACAGTTCAATAAAAGTTCAGAAATTATTTAATACCCTCGAGGGAATACATAAATATTAGATTAGAGATAAAAATACCGTAAAATATCAAATGAAATCCTGCATTTAAAATTGTTCATTGATCGCTACGTACGCATGTGTTTGTGCTTTTGTCTTCGGAAGAAGAAGAGGACCTATAACCGGTAGAAAAGGGTAAGCAATTGAGTGGGCAATTAAAAGGTTGTTTCATGGATATTTTATGATATTATTTATTAACAACAATAAATGTCCTCATTATTTTATGGTCGATATAAACCAGCTCGCTCGGACCCCGTTGTCAAGGAAATGGTCTCTCAAATTGGTCCAAGTCGAAAAAAGAAAAAGCACCGCTGCAGGTAGACGCTTTAAAAGAAAGGTCCAGTTCGGAACAGCAGGATGTTGGTTCTAACGTTTGATCTTATGTCAATGTTAGAAAATCGAGGAAAACCCGTTGACATATGGACTATCTTTACATAAGTTATACAATGTTAAAGTACTTCTTTTTTCCTTTGTATATCTTGTTCTTGTGAGTGGGATGCTGGTTGGTATTTGTGATTCGGTGGTCACACGATTCTTCGGGGTTCAGTGTCCCTCATAAAATACCGCTTGTGAACAAGGAGGAAGTAATCGGACGCAGCTGAATGGGTTTTTCACCTGACGTTTTACACGACTAAATGCAAAAGGGGGTACTAATACTAAACAAAGAAAATAAAAAGAAATAATAAAAGAAGAATATATGTACTTATTATTTCCTTAGGTGATACGGCAAATGTTTTTGGTCTTGCATATGATTAGTGGTCCATTAAAGAGATTTTAATGCTGGTATGGGCACGTAAAACGTAAATCCTTTACAACGAGATACAAATAGCGAGCACACGTGCATGCATTCTTTAAGTTAGTGATCAGGTTAAAAGAAAACATTGTACATTATTAGATGTTACTGAGGAGAAATTATAAATAATAGCCATCATCATCATCATTATCAATAAAAGAAGTAGTTTTGTTCTTGTTTTATGTAGTTTCTTTTTAAAAAGACTTGTACTTTCAATATGAGTTCTCAGTCACCGTACTCAACGTGCCGACCACGGTAGTCGTGTGGTCTGAGGCGTCAGGCTAGACCCCATTCAATAGATTTCGGGTTTGAATCTTAGCTAGGATATGAATGTTTGTAGGGGTTTCAAAAGCATTGCATTTGTATCGAAACAGGCTGAAGCCATAGTTTACTATAATGATTCAAACAAAATAGTGTTTTAGTAAGGTTTAAAAATAATTAGAAATATCAACCTGCTGGCGGAATTTCTTTCTTTCTGATTCTGTTTTGTTTCTTATTGAATAAAACAGTATCCACGTGTTTATTTACTTGTTTGTCTTTGCCATAGCATATCACGAAGAACGATAGTTCTTCGAGTGACGCTAAGAAACAAGTCTGTTAGCGGCACTCACATATATACAGCTAATTTCGGATCTTGTGAGCTATAAGCCCGATTTTGATGCTTGAGCTTGCATTTGAAAGCTCTTTGCCATACTAAAACACAAAAAAAAAATTGAATCGGTCGGACCTCCCTAGGAGTCCCTAGGGCGGTTCGAAAAAAAATAATCAGAATTTCACATTTCTGGTGGTAGCACTAATCCCCAGACCATATAGGCGGCCGAAGCTTGTGGAATCGTAATCTACGCATCAATACCTTTCAAACGGTGTATCACACGTCAAAATCGGTGAAGGGGTTCAAAAGTTATGACGTTTTTAGCCCAACCACAGAATTTTCACAATTGATAGAAAGGGTGTCATTCTGTCTATCTTTTTGCTTTAGCAAAAAATGGTTGGTACCAGGGAGTTTTGGGGGTCAATTGCGGACCTTGTGAAGGGAAATTGATGATTATTTCTTTGATAGGAGTTATCGTTTCGAGATACGGTGCCTACCATAGTCCAAAATCGACATTTTGTATGAAGACTATGCACTTTTAAAGTGATATCAGCGCAAGAACCCCTTCGGGGTGAAGGGAAGAGTGACGCAAGAATTCTACTCACAAAGAAGTGATATCTATTTTGGGAATGACTTTCTTTGTGTCACTATAGGGGAAGGGAGGATACTAAGTCCCTTATTTTTATTAATTTTATTACAAAGGAAACAATTCTTCCATAGTGACACAAAGATAGTCACTCGCTAAATGGATATAACTTCTTTTGTGAGTAGAATTCTTGCGTCACTCTTCCCTTTACCCGAAAGAGGTTTTTCTTGTACTGATTTACTTATACAGGAAAATTGTTGCTTACACATGCATACGACTTTATGTATGTGTCAGCATAGATTTTGAACTTACCTACATATTTTGTTAACGGCAAACAAAAGACCAAATATATACGAAAAACATCTTCCGGTCCGTTAAAATAATAAGCTTTCAATGCACTGTGAAACTACTTTCAAGAAATCTACTATTATTTTCCCCTCTTATTTTACGGGTGATTTCATTGTAAGTGGTCCAACACTGGCCGCTCGACTATCCTGAATTATTTTAATGTTTGGGGCGTGAGTACGCTTCGGTAATAGTTCAGTTTTTCTTATTTCACTTTGTTCGACCATTGCGGCCAGATTTGTGTCATGGTGCGCACCAAAATCTCAGTATGCAGGAATTTTCGGAAAGCTGAGTTTCTCAGCCTAGGTAAGTCGTAGCTTCTTGGATTAAAAGCTATTGGACTCAGTATACTACAGGTAACATGAATCAACTACTACTGCATGTTGTAACTTGAATGTGGGTTTCAATATGCTGTTGGACAATGGACAAAAGTACTTTTTCCAGATCACTTACTATATAGAAGGGATTCTTTCTATGCCTTGAAAATCTGTTTGGGGGTACACAGTGTACCATTACAAAATTTTAAGCCTGACACTTATTTCCTTTCTATAGTATGGAGGCTTAAATATATGATCTCTGGTGGGGTACCAAGTAGGACTCTGAAATTTTCACCGATACTATAGTCCTGAAGCTTAGAGTTATGCTACAGAAACGTGGACTTTGAGATTCCATTACTAACAGAGTCACAGCAGCTTTATATGTGGGGAAATGCTTGCTTTATTCCAACACTCTGAGAAGGGAATTGATAAAAGTTTAGCGTATAAAATACTAGAAATGTAACATGGTTTCCGAAATTTTGTATATATTGGCGACATGGCCGCTTCCAGCACCAGTCCTTTCTGCCAGTCTTCTCTCCTATTATGTGGACACGTCTTCGGCAAAACATTGCCACATTCTTATTGTTTTTGTACACCTGTCTTGGAATTGTGATATGTAAGTACTTCTTTCTTCCTTATTTTACCATCTTATGTATATTTTGGAGTGTTATATGCCATTTATTCCCTTCTCAGGATGCTGGAATCAAACGTATTTTTTCTTTCTTTTTATCATATAAAGTTTGCTGTAACTCTGTTAGTAGCGGAATTTCATAGGCCACAGTTTTGCAGCATAACACTACCCTACAGGACTAAAATATTATTTTTACTAGCTGTGAAAATTTCAGCTTCCTACTTTGTCCCCCACTAGAGATTTTCAACATCAAACTTTGGTATAATTTTAGAAATAATATATTTAAACCTCCATAGCATAGAAAGGAAATAAGTCTCAGGCTTAAAAGTTTGTAGGGATTAACTACAATACTCGGTGTGACCCCAAACAGATTTTCGTCCAATATTCCGTTCTGCTAGGTTATGCAAGAAAAATATCGCATAACGAAAAATTGTAGCGTCACAGATTGCAAACAAGTGTGTAACTGGACGTGGCTAAACCAGAATCTGTAGTCATATTCCTTCTATCTGTTTTCGTTTAGGCGTTAGCGTGCGTTAGCATTTGATTATATATAGTGCAAAAATACCGTATAGATAAGGGTAGGGTGTAGCCTAATCCCAGTAGAACGTCAGTTTAGTAGCGTAGTTGTTGCGAAACAAAATATGTCCATTCTGACACTGTTTTGAGAAATAAGGGGAGAAAATATTTTTTTAAGACATACTTTTCTTAAACAATTCGTACTAAAAAGTAAAAAATAAATTTTGTTTATGCATGAATAAAAAGAAGAGCATCGGGCGCGCTCTGATATACAGTCACTTTAAAAAAATTGAATTGGCGCAAATCATGCTTTTCTTTTTAGTCATGCATAAACTTTTTTTTTTTTACTTTTTAGTACGAATTGTTTGAAGAAAAAGAAAAAGATTTTTATTAATTTTTTCGAGTTATTTTGGTGTTCGGATATATTTTCTCAAACTAATGTTTTGTGACCCAATTTCTAAAGTGTTCTGCAACCAGTCAAACCCAATATCAATGCAGGCTAGTATTTATTTTAGGATAAAGAGGTTCATATTAAATATATATATATATATATATATATATATATATATATTAAAATATGCTTTTAAAATATATAGAAATATATGAAAGTAACAATGGAATATTGTATTGTCAACCGACTTACGTCGCTGTGCAAAATTGCATCATTCTATGACATCGGGGAATGAGTTAATTTAACGTTCCAAGATTTGAGGACACCACGAACCATGGTGAACTAAAGACAAGAATAGAATGAAGAAACTTTTGCTACCTTGCTACCTAGGAATGAATGTTCTCCTCAAGATACAAAGGAAAATAATGAGTTTTTCATTCTGATCATAAGTTACTTCTAAAGTCTAGGATATGAAGGATCTAGAAATAGTAACATGGTATCGGGAGAAAACAGGGTAAGTCCATTTCTATCGATTTTGTGCTGTATAACTCATTCCATTCGGGAAAATTGGAGCTACAAAGCTGTCAAAGAATGAAGGAAAAACCTTATACATAAGCACAGGAGGACTATATTACGTGTTTGTTGAGCCATTTAAGCTTTAAGAGATTAAGAAATTAAAACTTGATTTTGTCAATAAACCTGTTTTGTGACTTACCGTGTTTTCTCCCGATACCCTTCATATACTTTTTTTTCCTAGCTTTTGGACATACCACATTTTGCAGTTGGACTACTCATTTCAGGGTTATGGTGCAATCTTCTCCAGAACCGTGGACTAGTTTCTACTTCGTCGAAAGGATCTCCTAGAAGCAGAACAGCGAAATGAAAGACAAAAAATCTTTCTTTATGTGATTATAATACTGCACATAAGGGAGTTCTCTGTTATTTTTTCATCTCATTTCTTTATTTAACGACTTTCTTTAGACTACAGACATTTAAATAATAAAATTAGGTGCATGGATGTCGCTGTTAGAAGCAGAAGTGCCGTGGGTAACGCAAACACTCTCGTCACTCAAGGAGAGATTCAAGTAGTTTTCTTAACGTGATGACATCCACCCATAAGGTACTTCATACATCACAGTGACGCAGAAGAATATGACTAAAAAATTTTCCTTCCATTCCAGTCGTTGTAATTCATTCTCCACGTTGTGCCGTCGACTGGAGGACGGGTGAGGGGGAGAAATCATGCTTCATATCACGGATGAAAGGTTTTAATGATACCAGACGGAGAACATCTAACAGACAAGGAAAGACATTAAATGAGGAGATTGTGTTTGAAGGCGGAAAGAGACGGTGAAATTACTTTGATAGAGGAACTATATTGTGAGCAGATGTTGATAAACGTGTGTCTTATGACGGCACTTGACGATTAATTGTGCTTGATAATCCCTTTTGTTTGTTTCACAATACAGCCTAGTATACGGAAGCTCACACAATATATGCTAGACATCTATTGTGAAGTTATGAAATGAAGAGGGCTCAGACAATGTGCTTATTGTCATATTATTGTAATTTCCATCTCACAAAGCTTCCGAACTTGTGTCCTTTTTCTTTCTTTCTTTCATTATTTATTTATTTATTTATTTTTTATATATAGATTTAGCTGAAAAATATAAGCAGATACTGCGATTATTGCTTTCAAAGTTACAAAGATGCATGTAAAACTGGGATTCCTCCAGGATTTTCAGTGTGGGTGTGTATGTGAAGTCAGGATCGGAAGGGTGCAAGTGGAGTTTTGCATGATTTCTATCGATTTTTGACTAAAAAAATTTTAAAGTTGGGGGGGTGCTCACGAGGATTTGGGGCTGCATCTGACGGAATCACTGATGTGAAAACAAGTGGTACACAAAGAGTGGGGTGAATCAGTGTGACAGGCGACCTGAGGGTTTTACTTTCTGTAAATATCTTTAAAATGAAGTTTTCTGCTTTCAAACTTAGTACTTTAGTCAGTTGTTAAGACAAGAACTACTCGTCTACAAATATTTTCAGAGTTCTAAAAGATCCGAGACAGTTATGATTTTCCTATGAGTGATATTCTTTTTTTTTTATTTGCTTTTCTGGACTGAACAGGCAACCTTGACCTGTCCGTGATTAGGGATGATGTCCCTGGGGCGATCAATCGTCCGGGAATAGGGATGAGGAATGTAGCGAGAGCTGTCATCCCGATGTTCACCTGTTGAAAGGAATAGAATGGAAAATCTTACCTGTTATGGCCGGTAGCGGAGATTGAACCCGCGTGCTTCCTCATTCCTAGCCCGAAGTTCTCGATTTTACCGACTAAGCCTAGGGCACTGGGTTCTATTAGTGCCTTTTTCCAATTTCTATACCAAGTTAAATGTAACACTAAAAATAGTTTAAAACTGGCTTACTATTCAGTAACTGAGTTTCAGTTTGGTATCGATGGCACCTAACCCTGCATGTTGCATTTGCGTGCAGGGCCTCCTATGAAAGTGAAATTCGAACAACCATTGCCTTGGATTCGAGACAGTTCGCAAGTCCACTAAACACCTGTGGCTCTATCGTCACTAATATCGATTCCTCACCATTGACAACCGTCTCGCAAGGAAACCTTACGAACCAAGTTTCGGATCGACCGACCAGACTATACGCATTCGATAGAGGAGGTCAAAATATACATACTGATGGATTATTAGACTCGGAGCTAAATAGGGGCAAGTGATATGAACTTGCATCTTTGTATATAAAAATCAGAGAAAGAAGTAAAGAACAATTAATTACTGTTCAAAGTCAGTTATTATTAAAAAATTCGTCAGAAGCAAAAAGTACAAGCAGTACATTATTAGAAAAATCAATTTTAAGTGCAATTTATATGCAGACGTTCAATGATCAGATGGTTCAGACAGAACGTGTTTGTACAATGATCACATTTCATGAATGAAAACGCATGTACTGATCTGATGAAGAAAGGTCAGAACCAACAGTGCCACAGTAGTACTGCATCGGCGTCTGTAATGGTTCCGGTTCTGCGTCCAGATATCCTGACCTGTACCATGCATACCTGATCATGTTTCTAAACGGTTCTATGTCAGAACGCCCACTGGTCAGATCGCCCACTTCTGAAAATGGTCAGAACGCCCACAGAAACGGTCAGATCGCCCACAGAAACGGCTAAACACGCAAATCCAGAAATGGTCAGAGCGCCCACCGGTCAGAACACCCACTCGTAAAAATGGCAACAACGTTGGGTCTACGTCAGACGCCCACTGGTCAGATCGCTCACTTCTGAAAATGGTCAGAACGCCCACAGAAACGGTGAGATCGCCCACTTCTGAAAATGGCCAGAACGCCCACAGAAACGGTCAGATCGCCCACAAGAACGACAAAATATGCAAATTCAGAAATGGTCAGAGTTGCTACCGGTCAGAACGCCCATCGAAACTCGAAAATAAGTCTTAAAATGAATTTAAGTAAAATAACAGTAATGTACAATTAACATGCTGCAAAGAAGGAAATATTGATTCACGGAGAGACAATAGGCATAGTTAATGAGTATGTTTACTCAGAGCAGCTCAAATCAACCTATGCTAAGTTGATGGATGAAATAAATAGAAAATGCAAATGGCGTGGAGCTCGTTTGGGAGAACACATATTATTTTCAAAAGAAAACTACCAATGTGTCTCAAGAGTAAAGTTTATAAGCAATGTCTCTTACCACTTCGAAGAACCTGTAGGTACTGGCCGATTAATCATTTTTTTTTTTCGAGATTAATATCAAGGAAGCTGGAATTGAAAATATACAGAACTGTCATTCAGCAGGTAATACTTTACGGTTGCGAAAGTTGGAGTACGACCTTAGCAGATGAACATAAATTACTGGTGTTTGAAATTAAGGTCTCGAGAAAAATATACGGGTTAAAACGGAATGAGATGACTGGAGGAGACTGCATAATAAAGAACTCCACGGAGTGTACGACTCACCTGATGTTGTAAGAATAATTAAATCGCGACGACTAAAATGGGCAGGCCATGTAGTTTGGATGGGAAAAAAACAGACTATATTTCATCTTGATTGGAAAGCCGGAGGGAAAGAGACCGTTGGGAAGATGGAGACGACGTTGGGAGGACAATATTAGAAGGGATCTTGGAGAAATAAGTGTCTTTAGTGAAAACTGGCTTGATCTTGCCCAGGATAGAGCCCGATGGTGATCGCTTGCTACTGTGGCGATGAACTTGCGAGTTCCGTAAACCATAGAGCAAGCAAGTAAGTAAGGATAACATCATTTTTTAATACAAAACAAGTTTTCCATTTATACCTTTAAAATAATAAACTTAATATTCAGAATTTTAAAATAGAGTGTGATGTGTGTG
>JAGDQP010001141.1:0-94370 GCA_022664845.1 Lepisma saccharinum | reverse complement strand
GTGGACGACTAATGTATTACATTGGATTACCAGAGGAAAAAAACGACCGAGACGACGTCCAAATGCAAGATGGTTAGATGAAATTAAACGTTTTTCAGGAGCTACATTCATGAGAATTGCAGCTGAGCGAGATACGTGGAAAGAAAAGGGGGGTGCCTTTATCCAGCAGTGGATAGAAACGGCTGATTATATAATTGTTCCTTAACTTACGCTTCATATGTGCCTTTCCAAGGTAATTAAATAAAAAATGTACTTAAAAGCTAATAGAATGAAATTAACTACGTTTATCATGTTTTCATTTGCACGTTGAAAACAGCTTGAATTTTAAATTATATTTCAACGAATATTTTATTTAGTTCATATTGTTTTAATGTGACGTGTTTTCAATTTCCCTTTTCTACTATGATATGGATTTCGCTTCTGATGCGTTTTTCTAAGGCGATATATTACACTTAATAATATAACAACATAATAACACATAGAGATAATTATACTTAGGAAAAGAAACACAAACGCAACATTATCATATAACTATTATACTCGCTGCTGTAGCTTATGTTCACAGCCCCCGACCCGACTCCGACTCACTTGTTTAAGAGTGGGCGTTCTGACTGGTAGACTTTGTGAACGTTTTCCCGAGTTTTTTTTTCATTATGTTTATTCAGTATCGATTTAATATAAGTATTAAACTGCAAAAAATTAAAGTATTAACCGTGTACCTTGTATTTTCTAACCTGGGGGGATCCCGATTATTTTGGTGGGCGTTCAAACCCTTTTTAAAGTGGGCGTTCTGACCATTTCTGTGGGCGTTCTGACCATTTTCAGAAGTGGGCGATCTGACCACTGGGCGTTCTGACCGATTATACATTTGGGCGTTCTGACCATTTTGTTGAACGTTGTTGCCATTTTTACGAGTGGGCGTTCTGACCAGTGGGCGCTCTGACCATTTCTGAATTTGCATGTTTTCCTATTTTGGTGGGCGATCTGACCATTTCTGTGGGCGTTCTGACCACTTTCAGAAGTGGGCGATCTGACCAGTGGGCGTTCTGACATAGTCCCTTCTAAACATTGGTACCGAAAATGGTAATGAGTGAAGGACTGGAGCCGAATAAAGTTGACCCGATGCCAGATGTTGAAATCGTCGGTCGAGATAATGGCATCAGTCGCAAACTTTACAAATGCCTCATAAAGACGGAAAAAATAGACAACAAATGGCTGAATCAGTTATGTGCATCCTGCTGGAATCAAATGTCGTTCAAAGCCCTGAAATTTCTTGAAAATAGTTTATTTGATTAACTCTTCATTCTCATTGGTAGATCAGGAATCCAGAAGCAGAAGAATGGGTTCTCCATATAAAGTAGAGACACTTGTCCAGAAAACATGTGTCAGCATTGTCTTCTGATCTTCTTTCGTCATGTTAGCAGAGCCAGAAGCATGAGATATAATATTCGATGGATCAGCTGGTTTGTTTTGAGGAAATTTCCAGCTGGATCTGCACACAGCATGTACATCGGCGAATGTAAAGCTCTGTCCATTGAGATGACAAGCATTATCATGTATGAGTCCGTCGTTGCAGATTTAGATCCTACAGTTGCATACACTTCCTCCCATTGGTCTAAATGTGCGTCCTGCATGCATTTCTTTTTTGAAGCGACTTTGATCAGTGTTAAGAATCTGTTTGGGAGCCAAATGTCGTTCGATGAACAATGATTTCATTTTTGTGACGAATTCGTCTGATTTCTGATGAATATTCTGCTCTTTTGACCCTTGGTTCTGAACAGTGTAGATCACCCCCCTCCAACTTGGTATGACCTTTCCATTGATTTACACGGGCATTGTTTTACTCATTTTATGCCTATCAGAAGTAGAATATTTAAGTTCTGCTTTCACAAAATTTGTCTTGGTGGTTATTTTGACTCTTGTATAGTTTTGGTTTGTGAAGTTTCTTCAAATATATAAGTATAATGTATTATTAATAGTTCGCTATATAAATCACAATATGTTAACGGGAAATTACACTGTTCGTGTGTAAAATATTGCATTTCTATAAAATAGCATTTGTAAAAGAGAACATGGCGATAAACTGGGCGAAAACAGAAGTTAAAACTATGCTCCTGCAAGATGTAAGACGAATAAAACAATTCCCATGTTAATCAATGGAAAATGCGTACCAAGATGGCGGGGTTGATCTACACCGTTAACTCGTTCTCCTGCCTCTCACACTCCTGCTACGAGGGAGGGTTCTCACCCTCTGCCTCCCTGCCTTCTCCCCTATCTTTTGACTCGAGTCCGGTGAAGTTCCCCGGAACTTGGTTCGTAAGGTTCCTTTGTCAGTACAGGAAATACTGAAGGAAGTGACGGAATAAGTTAGCATAGGAAGTGAGTGAAACACATATAATAAGAAAATTAATTTGCCTGACTGTCTAACCTAACCTATTTTCGGAATTGTGTAGGATGTTGAAAATGCGTATTAAAATAAAAGAAAATTCAACCCGAGTTTCTAACCTACCGTATTTCCATCAATTTTGTAAAATGTGAAAATGCAAAAGAAAGCGAAAAGTAGCAACAGTACAAAGATAAGTTCTTTTAAAGAAAAAAAAACATAAAAGAAATGTGACTTAGATAAGAATTGAACCCGGCATCCCATCCAACAATCCGACGCACTACCTCTACGCTAACCTGGATGCTCCCAGACAACGCTTTGGATCTGTTCTTTATCCTTATAACGTACTTCAGCACCTGGCTAACAGATAGTATCTGATATAAGTCCTATCAATATTTCCTGCACCGAGACAACCTACACCATTGTACCTCGCATGCAATGAAACTTAATTACACGTCTTTCCCCCAAAAGTGATGGTTTTATTTCTTACTTAAAGAATGCACCTAAAATCATACTGATTCATTTAGTCGCCATGGTCTAGTGGAAACTGTTCGCGGACTTTGGAACAACAAACAAGTTCCTGCTACCGGCCATCCTGACTGAGGTTTTAGTTTTTCTAGAGTTCTACAGAAGAATGTCGAGATGATATCTACACTAAGGACCTGATCATTACCTTCCCCATTCTTGTGCTCGGAATCATCTCTCCAACATTCGGCGTCCTTGAGCCACAACTGCCTGTATTATATAATCCATAAAACCAAAAGCTCTCAGGTTAGGAAAATAATTAGCACACTCGCTTTCTTTGAGCGTGGTCAGGACATCAAGTACCGCATGATTAGTAGAACTCAGGGTTACTAGCATTTAGAGAGGGTTTGAACTGGGACCTCCAGATCCGATGTCAAAGACTTTCAGCACTAGACTACGGGAGTAGAGTAAAGTTATAGAATTGAATGATGGGCACTTCTTCATTACATGTCTTTTGGGTACAGCTGATATTTTGCATCATTTTCACCACAATTAACTTCTTTTTCTTTGTGTAATTAAAGTTTTAATTATCATTTTCTTATTACACAATATCAGTACATTACGAACTGGATTCAAAAAGCAGTGGGTTTACTGCAGTGGCTCCATGCCGTGAATTGAGCACCGGCCGCCAATTCTTAATATATTAATACGGGAAAACGGTCTCAGGTAATTAGTTATTTAGACAATGATCCATAAATCGAAAATTTATAAAAGCGTAATTATTTTCTTTTAGAACGGCAGCATGACTACAGAAATAAATGAACGGTTCCTTTCTCAAATCATGCTTTCAGTTGTAAGGATCAACAACAAAATAGCTAGAAGCTAAAAACCTGGCGACGAACCTTAGAATGTTCGACATATTGCTCCATTTGACATTTTAAAGACCGAAATTACACCAGGTTAAAGAGTCGCAGAAGCAAAGGAAATGAAGTGTTAAGCTTTCAGAATTAGTACAGTAACTACCAAAGACTCGAAATATGGACTTATATTTCTGCTTAGACGTGACTAGAAGATCGTATTAGACCACCAGCACCGCATGAAAAAGTTCGACTAAAAAAGAAGAACGGGCAAAAGGAAAAAAAAAATGTCTGCAAATGTGCAGCAGATATTAAATGCCAAACACTGTACTTGTATAGGCATATCCAGAAGACATATAGCATTTTTCTCCACTTATGTCATTTACTTTTGCTGGTCCTTTTCTTCTGCATTTTCCTCCTTCCTTCTGTTGTAACCTTTATGTCCTTTGTGGTCTAATAGGATAGCAAAAATCACGCCAAGTTTTCAAGAACGGCCTTGAAGGTCGTGAATTTCGGGATTAAAGTTCAGAGAAAAGAACAGGAACTGTGAGCACAGAAACAAGTGGCCAAAAAAAAGAAGTTGATGGCTAATAATTTTCATTTTTAGTGTCATCTCTTAACACTGAAATATATCACAGGAGAAAACTATCTTGCTGTGGTTACTAACACCTTTCCATGTTTCCACAGTACGCTGTCAACTAGAATATGTCTACCAAAAGAGGATGAGGAGAAAAGCATCGACAATGTAGACGGAGAGAAAGATATTGTATCTTTATCAATATTCCTATCGTGGACGAGTGTCATAAGAGAGGTCATCTTAAAAGGTCAATACAAAAGGTTATCTCATAAAACACTCAGAAGTGTGGCAAGTTCTCTTTCGTTTTAAGTTTATTTCTTGAATTCCTGTTATGTTTGTTTCTTTGATTGAATTATTTCTGATTTTTTCCCTCCCTTCCTTCATTCTAAACAGTATTTGGGGAATTTGTATACATCCTTTTTTTTATGTATGTAGTTGGATTCTGGTTTTCCATTTTGCGGTTCGTTTCAAATATGTATACTCCAAGAGTCATGTGAAACAAGCACAAATTACAGATAGTTTATGGTATACACTTACGTCCAACCTGATGACACGTACTGCATTGAGCGTAGCGTGAATACTTTATTAATAGTAAAATTAGCATGAATTGTTTAAATAGTAAAATTAGCATGAATTCCTTAAATGTTAAATTTAGCATGATTTTTTAAAATAAAAAATAGCATTAATTCTTTAAATATTAAATTTATCATGAATTCTTTAATAATAAAATTAGCATGATATTTTTTTTTAAATAGTAAATCAGAATTCTTTAAAGAGCAAAATTAGAATGAATTCTTAAATAATAAAATTATCATGATTTTTAAGGAGTAAAATTAGCATGATTTTTTTAAATAAAAATTACCATGAATTCTTTAAATACTAAATTTAACATGAATTCTTTGAATAGTAAAATTAGCATGAATTCTTTAAATAGTAAAATTAGCATGAATTCTTTATTACTAGTACAATTAGCATGAATTCTTTAAATAATAAATTTAGTATCAATTATTTATTAATAGGAAAATTAGCTTGAATTTTTAAATGGTAAAATTAGCATGAATCCTTTAAATAGGTAAATACACTCTTTTAATAAGAAAATTTAATCAAATGCAAAAATATCTGACAGACACCAGATTAAATGCGATTCATAAAATATAGGTAGCTAAACCCAAGTATGAAATCAGTTTCCTTCTATCTGCTTTGAATAAAGCGCTAGCCTGCGTTATAGATGGACAAAGTTAAATTAGGAGAGTGATGATTGGGTGAGGTAGTGCTAAAAACAAGAAAAGTATGAAAATTTTATTCGAAGTTACTTTCTCTTTTAATTCTTAAATGGCTTCTGTAGAGGAGCATAGTTCGTATCTGTATACTATATGTTATAATCGCGGTCTAGAAAATGAAAATAGTTTCTACAAGCTGATTTTACTTAATATTGAAACCATCATCACTATTGTTCCTGCTCTCCATTTAGAATCAGGTCTCAGAGGGGAAGATTTTTTTGGTACGTCTTGCGCAGGTGGTTTTTGTATCTGGTTCTCTTGGTTACGAAGCGATTTGTTTCCACTAATATACACTCTTTAAGGTGCTGATGCATATTGATGTATCATGTCAGCGTTTATACTTATACATTAAGTGTCCTAAATTTAAAATCTTTTATTGGCAGCATGTGACTTGTTTTGACGTGGATATACTGTAAGGGTGGTCCTTGAGGCCTACTGTAACAATAAAAACAGTATATTTATTGTTTCTTATACCATGGAATATTACGAGATTATTGTGAAATTCTGCACGTCTGACAACCCTAGATTGCTGACGTCAAGTGTGTAGCGATCAGTACGCTGAAGACGTAAAAAAAAATCCACAATAAAATCACTGTAACAATCAGCATGTCACCGCTAAGTAAGCCCCCGTAAAAATAAGTTGAATAAAAAGCTTTAATATTATGTTCGCAGAATAAAATTTTCGTGAGTGTAGAGAGTAAGTCAAATATCTGGAAAGGACATTTTATATATTTAAATCATTACAAATATATATATATTTTCTCATTGGTTAGGGCTGATTTTAATGAAAGCTTGCGTTGCTTGCGTTGCTTGCTTTGCTTACGATTTGGGTGAATAGCCAATTGAAGCACGTGTTACACTTACCTTACAATAAAACACACAACAAAACACGTGTTTTAATTGACTACTCACCCAAATCGCTAGCAAAGCAAGCAACGCAAGCTTTCATGAAAATTTGCTCTTATAGGTGAGAAGCGAGGATGTGTTCATCATATTCAAAAGTGACCATCTTGAGTCCTGCTCGATTTTCTCAAATGTCGAGAGTTGTATAGCTAGAATTTTACCAGAAATACTTACCAGATCATTCCAGTATCGCTTTTAGATAGAGGTCAGGAGTGCTGTTCAGTTAGCTCTATACTTAACGATACTGGACTGATCGATCAATGTCTGAAGTTAGACACCAGAACAAACAATTAAACCCCGATTGTGCATTTCAATTTAATCCAATGTGAAACAAATCTTAAAAAGTAACTCAGTTTTTCACACATGTCATCGCTGTGTGAGCCATTTTTTGATGATTTTTGGAGGTTTATCTCCCTGTAACCTCATCCCTCTCTAACGTCATCCCTATGAGATACTGGAATACGGAATTGAAAGCGCATCCAATAAATATGTGATACAATTACTTTACGTATAAAGTAATATAGTGTATTTATGTCCAGTATTCATGTAGGTACAGGTATGCTTGAACACTAATTTACTCCCTACATCTATCAGTGACAAATTAATAATTAACGCCCTGCTTTAGAGTGTTGCTACGATCTGCGCATCCGTAATCACTACACCAGAGGAGTGTGAGTTAGCTGTCACCAGACTACTTCTGTTTATCAATATTTCTACACACTTGAATTCGATTCAATAAGAGCAAGAAAACATCTACTTGTACTATAAATTAAGAAGAAACTAAGTCATAGTATTCCCTGTATGTACAATGCCACAATACTGGTAAAACTTCGTTAATTTTATTTTGTATGGACCATTCTAGTAACTTTCGCCTTCGACCTGTCACGATTATACTGTTAAGGCCCTACTAGTTAAAATAAAAACATATCCATGCCTCTGGCGGGATTCGAACACGCGAACTTCGAGTCGCTGTCCTGAACACACGGCTGCCTGGTCGGCAATAATACTCGTAGTAAACTCTTCTATTCGGTTATATGTATTTTGTAATATGCGACTTCCGTTTTAATTTTTGATTATTTTACAAATATTTCCTTCATTCCATAATGCAAATATTTGCATTTTATTTTCTTAAAAAATAATCGAAGCTGATCAGTTATTACATCTCGCGAGAAGCAAGGATGAGGAAAGTCACTTGGATCTTATTTTCTGGATAATATCCCAGAATTTCGCTGGGAATTTAGGATAACCGTAGAAAAAAACTCAGTCAGGGTATGAGTGGAGTAGGGTATGTCTGATAGGAACGGGATATAAACCCATGTGGCCACCAGGTCTGTTCGAAATCAGCGATCATAGCCAATGAACTACGAAGACCGAGTGTTATGTGTTTCTTTAAAAACTAATTTTACAAGGCAGATTTGGTCTAAACCCGCCACAAGTCTGAGTGAAAGAGTTTCCCTGTGTATACCTTTACTGGGAAAAAGTATGATACCGTTATTCGCCTCGTGTAATTAACGAGAACTCTTAAACGTGAAAAACTTAAGCCAGGACGACAGGCAATGGGACTCGAAACGGCGTACCTCCGCAATACGGATCAGAAATTCGCAACCATTATACTACAGAGACTTGCTTTCATACTATTTACAAATACTGAAGGATTGTAGCTGAGATATTATACCTATGTTGATATAAACTTGTTTTCAATTATATTCCAAGAATGGTTTTTAAAAACGGAAAGTAGTTTCACTCTGGCAACACTGTTTAATATCCCGAGCTTGTGTTTTATCTCCAGCAGATTATATGTATGGGCAAGTGTGAGTGTGTGTGGTATCCCTCTTCAGAGGTCAGAGGGTTAATTTGTGCTGGTGACCGGAATCGCCTCCGCTGCGACTCTGTTGCCTCATTTCCATTTATAATCCCCCCTCCTCCAGACCTCCTGCTACTCTCCCTCTCCAAAAATATTGGTCCAGTCAAAGTGTATATTATTATGAGATAACCTGAATTACTAGATGTAAAACGTTGATGGCCTACAAAAAAAATATTTTTCTACGAAATCGACCCTTTTCGTCTATAGGTCGTCATGAAGAGAAATGGTAAACAAACAGCTTTTTTTTATAAAAAATAAAATTATTGAAAAAATATTTTCATGACGTAGCCTAATACGGAATAGAAGGTTACAAAATAAAATCGGAATTGTTTATAAATTACAAGTAGAGTAAACGGGGGCAAAAATCCGCAGTTTGAGTTTGAATTACGCTAGATCCGAAAGAAATAACGGTAAGATAACGAATTTCGTACAAAAGTTAAAGTGAACATTCCTCTATATTTTGAAGTTGCTACAAAGTCTACCAGATTCATCCATTTAAAAGAGAATTCACAAATTCGGATTTTTACCCCAGTATAGGGGGGAAAAGTCATATCGCAATGGGGCAAATATCCGCTGAAATACAGAAAGTAGGAAATCGAAAAACACGTATTTTATTGGATTATTTCTACTATAGTTTGTTTATTGAAAGAATAAACTAATGCGACATGATTTTTAAAATTAAGTATCATATTAAAAACTGTTCAACTTCTTACAAAAAAGTAGACTATAACATGTGAATATCATATAAAGAAATTACAAAATTATTCAACAGCGTGGATGTTACTTTTAGCTAGAATTGAAGTCTATATATGTAGTAATATCATAGTTTGTAATGTTAATATTTTAATTTAATTATAATTTATAAAATATTATTCGCTATACAAAAAAAAACACAAAGTTTGAAGTTTTTCTTCGTATTAACAAGAAGATTAAGAAAAAAAATATCCCACTTATTGAAAAAACGCACAAAAATTACGATCGTTCAAAGAAAAGTTACTACCAAAAATATCTTTAAGAAACATACGACGGGGTGCTGATAAGTTCCTGGCTTTATCCAGAAATAATTGAGATAGAGCGAAGGTACTGCAGATTTATTCAACATATTCCCCTCTGAGCCTACCGCATTTAACACACCTCTCCTGCGGCTTCTGTAACCCTTGCAGAAAGGAGTTCTTTGATTGAACCTGAAACCAGCTGTCTGTGGCTTCGATGACGTCAGAAATGTCACCAAATCAATGTCGTTTCAGATAATTATTTTAGTTGTAGGAACAGGTAATAATCAGAGGGGCTAGATCAGGTGAATAGGGGGATGTTCGACAAATTTGAAACCCATGGAATTCAATTTGTCCGTCACAATCTGGGAACGGTGTATTGGAGCATTGTCCTGCAAATGCAAGATGCATTCGCCAATTTCCCTCGATGTTTATGCTTGATAACCTCCTTTAATTGGCCCAGAAGTTTTGCGTAGTATTCGCCAGTTATCGTAGAACCATCCTGGAGATAGTTCACTATAAGAAAATTCCATCCCTGTCCCAAAAAGATGACGCCAGCACCTTCTTCGATGACTTCTGTGAACGAAACTTCTTCGGACGAGGTGCCCCCTTGTGGCGCCAATCCATAGACTGATACTTGGTCTCGGGATCATATAGATGGAGCCATGTTTCTTCCTCAGTCACTAATCTGGCCAACACATCCTGTTCACCAGCATGAAAACGACCCAAAATAGCCTCCGATGACTTCATTCGGTGCCGTTCCTGATCACTGTTCGAGCATTTGGGGACACTTTTGGCACAAAGCTTCCTCGTGTTCAGTACATTATGGATGATGAATCCTACACGCTCCCGGAAGATATTCAGTGTGTCTGCGATCTCCGTGGCTGGTTTTCGCCGATACATAAGAATATGCTTATGCACAGCATCACATGTTGCCAGATCCATTACTGATGCAGTGCACCACTGTAGACCTTGTCTTCGACACTGAATTGTCCAGTCTTGAATCGAGATGTCAAGGTTTTTATGTTGCTGTAGGAAGGACACTTATCTCCCAATATTTGTGATATCACGCCATGAACGTCCTTCGCAGACTTTCCTTGGAGGAATAGAAACTTGATAGCACTCCGAACCTCCTTCGTCGTGAAACTGGCTTGTGCCTCCACCATGACTACTTCAAAGCTGGAAAACAGGCAGAAGCAATTACAGGAGGAACATTATTTTTGCATCAGAGCATATTAACACTACAAGTTTTCAAACGAGATATAAATCAAAATTGGGAAACAGGGAAGAAGAAGAAGCCAGAAACTTCTCAGCAGCCCCTTGTCCCTTATAAGTTGGGTTTATCTGTTTAGACTTGAAGAAGTGTTTTTGTAGTGCTTCCTAATAGCAAATTTAAAGATGAAACTGTTTATACATAGCTTTAGTTTCAGTTAAAAGTATTTAAATAATGTTATAAACTGTATTTAAATTTAAGAATACAATTATTATTTAGTTTAGGGCAAAAGTCCTCATTCGGATTCTTGGCCCTTAAAAAATTCGGACTTTTACCCAATTCGCACATGTTTTATTCACAATGAGGTGCTAGCGCCATAGCTGATACAGTGAAAAGGAAAGGTAGTGTATGTTGTTATTTAAGAAGTGCTTTAATAACAATAAAACAAGTCGCAACTTCTCTCAACGAATGTAGTACTATTTCCCATAAAACAAAAAAGTATATCAAAGTAAGACAAAATCTGACTTACCTCATCACATTTCCAAATTGCAGCGCTCCACTTTATGAACAGGAACACTACACGTCCGCCACAAAACCTTCCTATAGCACAAGCAGTGTTGCACAGCTCCAACAAAAAGTACCCCCCCAAAAAAGGACTTTTACCCCCTGCGGACTTTTGCTCCCGGACACTCTAGTACTGTATTTGGATCTCGTTCGTAATTAGTAATAATCATGTTCATATTTCTTCCAGATATCATTCAATTATAAAAAAAATCGTAAAAATTTCATCTTAAAGCCAGCTTGTCTTGCAGGCGCTCGCCCCGTGCGTTGCTTGCGATTTCTATGAGTAGTCAATAGAAATTAGTTTTACACCTAGAACACGTACTTAAACAAGTGTTTCGATTGGCTAATCAGCCGAATCGCAAGTGAGCGCTTGTATGAAAAGCCGACCTAAAGCAACACGCCAGTGTTTTAACGTTTTAAACTGACATATTGAAGGGACAGTTGCACAGAAGATTTTAACGCTGATTTAAGACAAGTTAAAGTTCGCCCCCCTTTTCATGTGCGCGCGCGCCGCGTGATTTCCTTGTGATTTGAATAGCCAATTGAAACTTATCTTAAACAGATACTACATGTTTCTGGATATTTCTATGGACTGTTCTTAGAAATCGCAAGCAAACATGCGGCTAGCGTATACAATAAAAGCCGGATTTAGTCTGCAAGTCATATATGAAATAATTGTAGATAGCAAATTTCCATTATTTCTTTCTCTTTAATGCCACCTGGTGTCAGTCCAGCCGAAGTAGGTATTAAGTAATGCTAGTAAAGCATGAGCAATATCTACGCTTTTTATCTCTTGTTGATGTAGTGTCAGAAGATTATCTCACTTTCCGTACTTTTCATAGTTGTGAGGGCTGATTTTCATGAAAGCTTGCGTTGCTTGCGATTTGGGTGAATAACCAATTGAAACACGAGGTGTTTCGTAGTGTAGTTCTATTACGTGTTATAACACGTGTTTCAATTGGCTATTCACCCAAATCGCGCGCAAAGCAAGCAACGCAAGCTTTCATGAAATCCAGCCATCATTGTTTACTGCAATCATTTCATTCCTAGTTCGACTGGACTGGCACCAGGTGGCATGAAAGAAAAAAATAAGAGAACGAGTTTCACTCTCTATAATTAATTTGTCTATGGCTCGAAGATTGACCCGTTGATTAAGGGCTGATTATCATGAAAGCTTGCGTTGCGTGCTTTGCTTGCGATTTGGGTGAATAGCCAATTGGAAAAAGTGGTGTAACACGTGTTTCAATTGGCTATTTATCCAAATCGCAAGCAACGGAAGTGTGTTTGAAAATCGTCGAAAAGCCATAACTGTTGATATGTTGTGTGTACTTGAAGAAGTTTTCTGAGGTAACATTCCGATAGTTAGTGGTACAACCTAGCCGGAAACTCAAAATTTATAGTGCAATGTACAGTGCATGAGCTACATGTTGGGAAGTAATTAAATTTGGGAATATCTGTTATTTTTATCAATTGAATCATTTCTTGTGGCCATAGTTTTATGGCTCCTCCAAGTGCCAACACTTTAAAGTAGTTCGAAGTCATGAAATTAGAGCGATAGTAATAGGAGTCTGTATCTGTAACTAAAGCCCTTCCTGTAAAATTCCAAATTTGGCAATTAGAATATCTGATAAGTCAAATTTTCAACTTACTCCAAAATTTGATTTTTCTCTCGTAAATTTTGACTATTGAGGCACATTAGTAAGCAATAGTTCCTTGCTGGATACAAACTTAGGTGATATTTTGAAAACAAAAATGACTATTATTTTGTGATACATCACAGTCACGCATGGATTCCGCAAGAATTTTCAGTTTGGAGGGTGTAAAGTCAAAATTGGGAGTGTGGAATCGGAGTTTTGCACGGTTCTATCGATTTTTGACCGTAAACAAATTAAGTTGGAGGAGGGTGTTCTCGAGAATTTGTGGGGGTAACCCTCCCCTCACACAGGAGGAGTCTGACAGATTCAATCTATTTCATGGCCCGTACTTTCCACATGTTTGAAAACTTCATTCCTGTTCTCCAAATAAGGAGCAGCAAATCACAAAATTGCGTCACACCTTAACAAACAGTGACATAAAACGTGTCAGCTTAGCAAATTACTATAAAAGTTAAATATAATACATCTATTTCAACACAGCTTATGATTAAGTGACGCATAGTCGGGTTTCCCAACGTAAGAATTACATTGTCAAGGAAATGATGTTACGCAATGCAAGCGCAAAGATCCCCATAAATTGCATTTCTGAATCACAAACTTGACTCAAATAGAAGTACTGGATTCAAACTTTGATTATTATTTGTTAAACCAACATGTGTTACGTCATTATTTGTCGAGATATGACGTCATTTGTCAGATGCAGCTCTACATTTAAGCTGGAATGCGAGGTTTGTCTCGGTATGATATTTACGTATAATTTTGCCTAAAATTGTACTAATTTTACAAAGAAATCTGAATGATACATTCATATGAGTTTAAAAGAAATATCGCGCAAGTTAATAATAATAATAATATAATGAAGATGACACGAATAAGCAGTTATTAACCTTAATTTAGAAACAGTCTGATGTAACGTAATAATGAATTTGCAATTGTAATGGCGCAAAAGTAAAAACATCATCACACATAAGCTGTGATTTTATAATGTCTTTTATAGACATCAAACCATATATGATTTATTGACAAAACTTCTTTAAATCATCCCACACAGTATTTTTTTTTCATTCTTTCCATGCACATACATTATATGTAGACAATTACATAGAACTACCATATTTATGTACAGTAACATCCCACCCACCATCACGACAAACACTTTAATTACAATGAACATGGAACGAGTAATACTATATTATTTGCACTTTCCTTTTCTTCTTCAAAGAGCAAAATCTCTTTCCGCCAGTCTCTTGCTAGTCTATCTGAGTGTGACACAGAAAAAAATTTCCTTGAGATTTTTAGAATATATGTCGCGGCAGTCATAATAAAACTGCGTCACCCAAACTGAAGCTTTGTGGTTTTATTTTGTGGTGTGTTTATATTGACAGTACGTGAGGAATCTAAAGTTGATATATCATCATCACTGTCGTCATCATCCATTTCTTTATATATATACTAATATAATGATGAAGTTTGTTTTCCTTCTTTGTTGTTCTTTTTGTAATGTTTGTTTCATGGCATACATGTCAAAGGTCAAAATCTTCATTGCTTTCTCTTTCTTGCCACCTAAATACTGGGTAAAGTGCGCTGAGGGGGTTATCATACCAGGTGTGTCCGTAATAATAATTATCAAGGAAAATAGAAATAAATTCTGGAGGTGAAATTGATGTCCCTAATTGAAACAAGTCCTCTATATTTGACTTCCTGGTTTTCCTTTATATCGCATTTTGACACTCTTTCTCAGGAACTTTTTTTTTCCTATTTTATTCTTTCGTTTTGGATGCATAGAAGCATAGATGCATAATGCTTAGAAGGTTGCTTCCTCTTTCAAAGTTACATAGGTTCGCTTTACTTCAGTAGCACACATACGTTGAAAATACGTGGATTAAACGTTAGTACCGAAATGTAATTTTAACGTTGTAGATGAACCGAAATGTCCGCCTGCCAATCAGAATAATGGTTGAGAAGAAACAAGTTGAAATCAAGAAGCGGATGATGAAGAAACGGGTTCAGTTGGCCAAAACGTAGCATGGTTGCTGTCTATTGAGCTGCATTTTGTCCGTTATTTTCATCAGGATATACAGTATTAATGTTGCAATAGTAAATTATCCAACCGTCTGCTGTGGGGTGCGAAGCTGGAACGTTCCGCACTCGTCGTTGCTATCTCGAAACGCTACCACTCATCCAAGGAGTCGCCTTGAGAATCACTACTCTTTTATGGTACCTCTAGTAAAAGGTAGTCTTGAAAACAGTCGCCACAAATCCAGAGATGTCGTCTCACCATCATGTAAGAATAAGAATAAAGAATACTTTCCTTCTTTCTTTGTTATGTGCGCTTTTCCTTCTTTAACACTTGTTAGACCATCGCAGCACTATTAAATTTGTATTTCTCAAGAAGTGTAATATGTCGCCTTCCAAAAATACATATAAAACGAAATCTATATCATATAGTTGAAAACACTTCACATTAACGTAATATTAACTAAATTAAATGTTCGTTGAAATATACTTTAAAATTCAATGTGTTTTCAACATGCAAATGAGAACATGGGAAACGTATTAATTTTATTCTGTTCGCTTTTAAGCACATTTTTTATGCAATTAACGTGGAAAGATAATCTAGGAAACAGTTCAATAAAATAGTTAAAAACACGTCATATTAACATTCTATCAACGAAATCAAATTTTCGTTGGAATATATATTGAAATTCAACGTGTTTTCAACATGCAAAAGAGAACACAAAATAATAGTTATAGATGTTCAATTAGCTTTTAATTACAAATTGTATTCCATTAAAGTAGAAAGCAATCCTATGAAACAAAATCTATACCATAGTTGAAAATAGCGAATCCACATCGAACTAACATCTTATCAACAATAATAAGTCATTGTTGAAATATGATTTAAAATTAAACGTATTTTATCAACCAATAACTATTAATCAACAAAATAAACTAAAAATCAACGTTCAAAATTAGTTTTTGTGCTGCTGGGATAGTTATTAACGTTTCAATTCTGCAACATACAACAAAATTATCTCCAGTTATCTTGTAATTATTTATAGGTTGTAGGCATCTATAGTTCAGGCCGGGATGCGACAACGGAAAGGAGCTGTCCACGCCTTAACTTAATGGTACTATCCTGACATTTGCCTAGTGTAACTGAGGAAAACCCGTGGAGGACTCAGTCAGGACAGTTGGCTGCTGGTATCAAGCCCAGAACCTCCTAAACGCGAAGCCAATGTTCCACCAACTGGGCTATGACCGCTCGTTCTTATTATTAATATTTATAAGTTGCTAAGTCTTCTGAGTTGCTTAAATATAAGTTTCTCTTTGGCTATATCTGCCTCTATTCTGCAGCATAGAATAAAATTATTTCCAGTTTTTAATGTAGTTCTGATTTATTTACGGACGCGAATTTACATAGAAAATTTTACATAAAATATATTAATTTCAATATTGCTTCTCCCTGTCTTTGAATTCAATCATTTCCCCCCTCAAAAGTTTATTTTTCTATTCTGATGGATGCCATGGAGACTTCAGACTCAGACTCTTATCTTATTGAGTTAATTATTTTGTCTCTCAATGCCGCCTTCGCTATAGTATACGTCAGTGTGTAAAAAGTAAAAATAATTTCAATTCTTTTGCTAGACTTATAATAAATATGTTTGGTGTCCACTGAACTTCATTGAAAGAAAACATTTTTTTTTAGAACTGCTAAAGAAACGGGGGAAGTTTTACCGTACTTTTCCTCTGATATCACGGGAGTAGAAAACCACAGTAACTCAACAGATATTTCCTTCTTGAGATCAGTCCCCCATCTCTTTTCTTTGTCTCAACATTTTCAATAAATAGTCCTTCACAGAGATGAAATTTAAAAATTTGTCGTTATGTCTGGGGAATGACATTCCTCGGTCCTCTCTTCCAGAGTCATGGATGGGATGACCAGGGCTTTAGTTGTGGTACGTATTATCCCAGTATTCGCCTGATGAAACAGGAGAACTCTGCGAAACCTCAGTCACGATGGGTGGCAGTGAAGACTCGAACCTGCCTGTCTCGCCATTGTCAATCTGAAGTTCACAGCGTTACACGGCGCATGTCTCATCAAGTTGGCACCAAATGCTATAGCCTATTTCTTGAAATCTGTCCTTACGTAGTGTTCCGTCCTTACAAATGTTCGATGAATCACAAAATAAATAAAACTTGTGTCGGTAAATACATGAGCAAAAGTAAACCAACAAACTAAAAAAACAGCCATTTTGAGGACTAAAATCTGAGCAAAACCACGAAATAAAAGACGGTGGAAGAAAACAGGAAAAGAAAACCATCAGGTTAATCAATTGAAGAATGATGTTATGGAGTTCACAGGAACTTTACACGATCACGGAAAACAGAAAGAACGGAACCGAAAATGTCACGATCCAGAAGAGGGGGAAAGGATAAAGCTTCAATTATTTTTCAGAGGTGTGATATAAGCGGAAGGGAGACCGCTAAATAGAAACATTAAAATAGAGAGAGACAACTGGAATAAAGAAATCAACACTAAAATAAAATCAAGGGAACTAAAATGGATCTGTAACTAGAGTTAACGGAAATGTTTGAAATTGATACTCGTGTGAAAATCCATAAATAGAGTCACTGGACACATTAACACAAACAGATGAAAGGAGTCTGTTATTTAGTCTTCGATATAGTAATCTAACAATTAGTGTGAGGTGTAACATAGGAAAAATTATATGGATTTTAACAAAACAATCTGAATTTAGTTGGTTCACCCACCCACCCTAAATACGTCCCTGGCAAAACTTCAGTGTAGGTTTCGATATGATCTCATTGACTTGTAGACTAAGCTGGATTCGGCAATCATAAACATACCTTGAATAGATGTATTGGGTACCAGTTCGTGTGTGATTTGGTAGGCTGATACCGTCATCACTTGTCGAGATATGACGTCATCTCCGAAACTATGCAGATTTCGGAATTTCTTTGAAAAAACTTTCTTCTTGTTTTGATGTAGGCCTAAATAATCACCCCACAAAGTTCGCACCATTATTTCAGAGATATTTCAGAGATTAAATCTCTCGGAAAACATTCTTCAGTGAACAAGGAAGGGAAAGGAAGAGGAACATGTCAGACCCTTTGTCTAGGTATTATTCTAGCATTCACCTTGTGAAATTCTGGTAAACCTTAAAATATCTCTTGGCAGTATGGTCAACAACAGGATTCGAACTTGTGTGTCTCTCCAGTACTGATCTGACATCCGTGATCATTGAGAACACGAAGATTATATATGGTAGGGTGGTACATTTTCGATATAGGTACTGTTTTGATCACTCATAAAGAAAACAGATATATTTTATTTTTTGCATGTGGCAACACTGATTTGAGAGGTTTAAGTTGCGGCTTATGCTGTCTTGTGCTTTACGAGCAAATTTCACAAATTTCTGCGGAATATTGGAGATATCAGCAGCAATTCTTTATTAAAAGGTGTGTTTGACTTTGGTCGATTCAGTGCCTCTTATTTAAAAATGCATGTTTTTCTTTTTCTCGTCTCTTTTTTGTTGATGGACCTAAAGCAATAAATTTTCGCTGAATCATGGACACATGTTTTCTGTTTGTAACGTTTGACCCTTGCTGACATCTATGGTAAGTGCTAATGGATTTCCAGCTATTTCTCTTTCCATTCCCAACGTAGTACATTTCTGATCAGCGAAAATGGTACAATTTTGATCAGCGGAGTAGTTGAATTAGAAGCATTATCATCGAAAATAGGAAAAAATACCGTAGTGAGGAGGCTCCAATTGAGGAACAAACTCATTTATCAGAGGATTCAATTGCAACTTTAACAAGTGCATCCAGCATGCCAAGGGACAACATGAGACATTCTACCATCTCTAAAGAAGACTAAATTTTCTAGGAAGAGACTGTGAGCATCATCATCCACTCATTTCACAAGCGATCAGTATTATACACAAACTCAAACTAAGACGAGGAAGAAAATATTCGAAACGGGTCCAAAAAAGGGTAAAAACAATTGACGAGAAAGTATAGCAGATTGGGCAAGACTGAAGTCGCCTCATAAAGACAAAGTATGTGTGTTTTGTAATGCTTCAGTTTCTAAAGGGAACTGGATAAGGTGTCAGAGATGTAACTGCTGGTACCACGAAATATGTGTTGGCACTAAGGAAAGAAGAAATTTATTTGCGAGAAGTGCTTGTAAATTTTTTAAGACAGAAAAATTTCTTTTAATAGGCCTAAATTTGTATTCATTTTAAGTTTACTAACCCAATTTTGTTTCTTTAACGAAGAGTACATTGTCTACTCTTTCACTGATCAGAGCAGGAGGTACAGTGTCCACCAATACGTTCCTGACGTCGTTTCAGAACAAAATTCTCTTTCATTTCGAATGATCAGGTACGATAAGTAAGAAAATTCCTTTCTCAATACAAGTCTAACAGAAGTGGCAAACAAGAAAAAGAACTGCATTATTATACAGATCGAACTCAGGAACTTTTGGTAGACGCTGTACTTACTAGGCATGTAGGAGGCATTTTTTGTGTGTTTGTACGTGACAGTGCTTAACAAACTTTTCATGTCTAGCTCCGTATTGAAGACTAGAGAGATTAACGTTGATCGAAATTGTAGTCTACCGTAAAATGATCAGAATTGTACCTACGTAGGTACAATTCTGAACATTTTTTTTTAAGGGTGGAAATATCCTTGTCCTGTCGAAAAACATATTTGCAAGTCTGTAATATTATGGTTATGTATTCCCTAATATGTAAGCAATAAATTACAGATAAAATATTTGTGCTGCTACAATTTCCGTTTAGAAATATTAAATTCATTTTGAAATTATCGAAAATGTACCACTCTACCATATAAGATAAGATAAAATTGATTGTATGGGCGGTAACAGCACGGTGGCTCACGCCCGTCCCGACGAAGATTGTATATGTATACGATCCTGGACAACGCTGATGGATGCATTTGCATGCGTGAACCAAGTATATATATTTACGAATAACATTAAGTTGAAATACTTGTAAATTCTTTACGAATAAGGTGAGCAGAGAAAAGGGGCACAGAGAGAGAGAGAAAGAGAAAGAAATAAGAAAGAGCTCTGAAAGAGAAAGTTAAGATTATTGCTCTGCTCAAGACGCACGAACGCTTGATTCGTATAATACCTCTCCACTGGTAGCTTGTTTGGGTGTGTCTATCTATATCGAAGAACCAGAGGCTACTACTGTTTACAGTGCGCAGGATCTGCTAATAAAAACCCGTTTCTCTGCCGTTGGCTGGGCGGGTTCGCTCTCTCAAGAATGGGCGTGTGTACTGAAATCTCATTGGTGGAGAGCAACTTGTGGAAGACCAACAACAATTCTTGGTAAATGTAACGTTTCAAGAAGAAAAAAGTAGAAAAACAAGGCGGAACAGTCTGTAATGTAGATTTTAACGTGCAAGGTGTCGCCATACACTGTACAGGGTTACGAACCAGTAACTTCTTTAAAAATGAACTAACTATACAGGAAACAGGGAAGATTTTTTAAAAATATAAAAACTTCAATATCATTTGTTTTTATGCTTCTAATGTAAGGGAACATTAGGAGCGTATTTACTCTGCTTCTGGTAACATGAAAGAGAAAATAAGAAATGTCTTGTCTTTGTAAGGATTAATGTATGATGGCTATGATTATCTCAATCTTTAGTTTCAGTTCCTGCAGTACGGTGGTTTATTGGAGAAAATAAAGTGATTTTGAATCAATTTGATGTTCACTACTAAGCTCTCAACAAGGTACAAACCGTGAGAAACGTCAAGCATATATGTATAGGACGGTCAGAAAAAAGTCCAGCTGTTTGTCTGCTTCTTTCTGTCTTCCTGTCTTTTCCATTGATTCATTTTCTCCGATATATTTATCTTACTTTTGCTTCCTTTTTTTTCGTTCATCATTTCTTTTCTTGCTCTCTTCTTTCTTTTTGATTCACTCATTTTTCTTTTTATTTACTTTCATTCTCTGGTTCTTTTTGTTCATTTATTTATTCTTGATTTTTCTTTCTTTCATCATTCTTTCCATGTACCTTTCTTCATTCTTTCAATTTTTTTCTTTCTACCTCGTTCTTTTGGTTTCTCCTTTTCCCTCGTTCTTTCTGTCTCTCCTTTTCTCTCGTTCTTTCGGTCTCTCCTTTTTCCTCGTTTCTTTCTGTTGACAAAGATATTTCTTTTTGTTTTATTCATTCTTCCTTCTAACTTTTTTCTTCGTTCATTCATTCTTTTTTTCTTTCTTTTTGTTTGTTTCTCTTCTTCATTTTCTTTCTTTTTCCATTCCTTCTGTGTTTCTTCCTGTATAGTTCATTTGCTTTTCTTCTATCTTTTGCTTCCATTCTTCATTCATTTAGTCTCTTTCTTTCGTTCATCCTATTCTTGTGTAACTTCATTATTATTCTTTTCATTCAACCATACATTTTTTTTCTTCCGTTCTACCTCTCTTTCTGATTACTTCCTTCATTCTTTTTTAATTATAGTATTTGATATTTCCTTCCTTCTATCTTTCTTTATTTTTTTCTTGCTACCTTCCTTGTTTGTTTCCACTGTCTTTACTAACTTCTCTTTATCATTTTTATCTTTTCTTTCATCCTTTCTTTTTGCCCTTTCTCTCTATCTCTCCTTCCACCCACATGACGTCAAAAATTATGAAACTGTGAAATTTAGCTTTACTTACTGCAGAACTTGAAGAAACTAGCTGTTCATTTCTGCATTTAGGGTCCAATAAAACAATGTGGTTGAAGTCTGAAAGTAGCCACTGTGTTACTCTATTCTGTAGATTATCTTATACATTAAAATCGTATTCGAATCAGAATTGAAACGAGTCACCGGGGCAACTTTTGGACTGGGTCTATGCTTGGAATCCGTCCCTAGCCGGTGATTGGATTTCGACTCCAAGTAGAACTTTGATTCTTTCCGTATGATCGATGGCCTGTGGCCATTCTTTCAGTATGATTCTTTGATTCGATGGCCAGTAGGTCTACCTTAAGGGGTGATCAGCACAGGGACTGTTACCCTCCAGAGCACAAAATATACAACGCCGAAATGGTAAAACGTGCTCACCTCTGGTGTTTGAGGTTCTCGAGTCGATCCCTGGTCATGCCATGTGGGCTTTGTAGTGGACAAACACCCTGTGCGTGGATTTTCTCGGGGTTCTTCCGTTTTCTCCCACTTTCTTCATTCCACCAATCACCGCATCATCATCCATACGGCCTGAGCCAAAGTTGCCTAAAGGCCTTAAAATTAAATTCCAAATTTCAGCATAATTGCTATGTATTATATCTATAGAGCAGTGGTTCGCAACCTATTTTTGTTCGCGGTACACTATCCTTTGTAGTGCATTCCTGCGGTACACTAACGTACGAGTTGGCAATAATGCGGGAGACCTGGTCACTAATAGAGCTATTGTAAGGTATCTTTTCTTGTAAGGTGTAACAAGAAAACCAATAATTTCCCTGTAAAATAAATATGTTTAAACTCATGGATACTTATTTCTTGTTCCTTCTTAAAAATAAATATTTTGTGAAATTATTTGAATTGCTTTTATCAGCAAAATCACTAAATATCAGAAGTTTCGCGGCACGGTAGTGTAACGCGTCACACCGGTTGAGAATCACTGTTATAGAGTCTACTTTCCTTCACAGGTCTAGCTAGCACTTCTTTCATAACTGTATTAGTATAGACTTACAGACAGAGAAAGGAAACCTTCTTTGTCACACAGAGTCGAACTCATGACATGATACGTTCTTTATATCCAAATATCCTGAATTGAGAGTAACGTGATATATATATCATTACAATTCACAGACGTTCATGTTAACCCATTCCACACAATATAACGTAACGCTTGTTTGATTGATCGCCTATACCTACACGTACATGAACACATTCTTGATTTACAATAGTAGATTGTCAGTTTAGCTTTCATGAAAGGCTTTCATAGCATTTTAAAGTCTCTAAAGTAGTCACTGTACTGTAGTTCAAAGCTGTATATTGAAGCTAATTTCCTGTAGAAAAGGCATTGTGAATATTTTAAGTGTGTTTAATGTTTGAGTGATGGACCATTATTCCTTGAAAGTAAAAGGCAACATCTTTCGTAGGGAGTGTCTTTATAAAGCGTTGGAAACTGTCTGTTTTCTTAGGTTATGCACTTCGAGTCTTTTCATAAATTACCACCATGTTCCCTCTTCAGAACTCAAGCTAATTTCAGAGCATGGAGTTAAATTGTATGTCGATAATACAAAGCTTATCAAACACATCTAACTCTTTGAAAGAAACTGGAAGGAATGCACGTAATATTTGATATGTAAACTGCAGCTGAATGTTCCATTCGTGCATGCAAACCTATTACCACTTCTAAGAAACGAATGCCCAAAAATAGGGTGACCAGACGTCCTACTTTTAACAGGACGGTCCTTTCTTTCATTATATAGTCCATTGTCCCGGCAAGTTGATAACCTGACGCTAAATGTCCCTTTTTCCTGCTTGAAATAAATCCCAGATTTTCTTCACTTAATTTAATTTGTAAGTAGTGTTTTGACTCAAAGCTCATAACATTGTCTAGTAGTAGATAAGCAGAACGCACTGTGTTCTGTATTCAATTCATTTTGCAGTGTGAAATCAATAGTTATTACTTAATTGAATCTTCTAGCAGTTACTGATAATTAAAACATTGATGTGCAGTTCATAAGTATTTATCATTTAAAGTGTTCTGCTTTGACCTATCCCTTTTCTTTTTCTTTCGGGGTGTCTAAAGTTATGAAATGCTCCTTCTTTGTTTCATAAATTTGGGCACCCTAGACTGGCATTAATGTATACACGTATTGTGCCATTCCAAGTTCTGTAGACCTTTGAGAGGGGTCTCGGCTAGCGCGCGGGGTGAAGTGTGAAGCGCACAAGCAATCAACGAGAAGTCACGGTTTTACTACCTACCCACCTCACATTGGCTATTAAAAGTGTCTTTCTACCCATGATCACGTTACTACTTCTCTCTCGCGGCTACAGAACTCAGAAATAGACAATACAACAGAAGTAAGGGCTTGCGAGCCGCAGCGGATTACATATAGCCAGTTTCCGCGATTACACTTGGGGAAAAGGAGAAAGTCTTGAAAGTTCAAAACGGATTTTAAAGAGTGAAGCCTAAGATGCAAACACAGACTAGACATATCGAAAAGTGAATCCGAGGGACCTTGATAATATCTCACACAGCAACATTCATTTTTATTGGGGTTCCTAGGGACGGGAACAGCTACAGTATTTTTTACTGTGTCGAATAATGTTTATACAAAATTTGGTGTAGACACGTATAAAGATATGGAAGTAAATTAAATAAAAATAATGTTAAAGTGAGTTGGAAACACTGACAACAAATTTGCTTGGCCACGGAGACAGCCATGATATTTTTCTATTGTCCTGGATATTGATAATGCCAAGTTTGGTGTGGATACATCCAAAGGCATGGAAATAATTTTGAAAAGTTAAGTTTTTTTAATATGTTGGGAAACACTGACAACTGGAGTGGTTGGGACGGGGACTCCCATAGCATTTTTTATTGTGTCGAATAATTTTATGTCAAGTTTGGTGCTGCTACGACTAATGAATGTAATGGAAACATTTAAAAAAATGAATTTAATGGAAAGTGGGTTGGCAATACTGACAACTGGGGTGTTTGGAGACAGGACAGCCACATAAATTTCCTATTGTGTGGAATAATGTTCATGCCAATTGTGGTATAGATGGGTATAAAGGAATGGAAGCTATTTGTAATTTTTAATTTAAAAATTTCATTGGCAACACTGACGCACTGCACCAATCAAGACTGTTCCTGCTGCTCTGAGCTAGTCTAGCCAAGTCGTTTCCAACGAAATTCCAACTATCTCCTACTCCTTGTATTTCCTGAGATTTGTATTTTGAACACTGACGGGCGGACGGAGTAAGCTGGATTATTAGGTTCCCTTTTGTTAGCTACGCTATCGAGGGACATAAAACTGTGAAAATCAAATTGTGATATTGTCCAATTGAACATTTTGTTAGGTACTATGAAACATTTGTTATGTTCATTTGAAAATTTTTCAAAATTTAATTGATATAATTATATTAAGCTTTGTGTTAATAGCTGTTTAGATTACACAATGTTCACTATGAAAGACACTACTGAAATTAGATAATCCAGTGAAATCAACATAATTCGTAATACCACGGAAAACAG
Source organism: Lepisma saccharinum (assembly GCA_022664845.1). Lineage (NCBI taxonomy): Eukaryota > Metazoa > Arthropoda > Insecta > Zygentoma > Lepismatidae > Lepisma > Lepisma saccharinum. The sequence continues at coordinate 69,369 of JAGDQP010001141.1, read as the reverse complement.
TATACAGAGAAGTAGCCTCCAATCTGCGCATTACAATCTAATTGAGAGAAAATTTCGTAACTCCCCTGTAGGTGTCTCTGATCTCAGTAATTTACTTTTTTTAAAGTTCCTGGTAAAGATAAATTCTATTATTGGTTCAGAACTTCCCGTTAGTTGAAATATGCCCAGTATGAGCCAATTATATGCTTCAGTTTATAGGTTACAAACTGGTGAGGGATAACGTGAAATAGCCGTGAGAATTTTCGAAGAGTCTCAAAAGGTAGCAGCACAGTCCTACTACTTCGTAATGAGTCAGTGCGCAACGTCATCGATGATTTTGCGTGTCAGTGCAGTGTAAAAATGGCTGCTGGAGGAATGTACGTTAGACGAAAAACAGTCAGTGCTGCATCGTTTGTGAACGAAAGGGACATTCATAAAGGAAATGCGTTCTGTGTATTGGGAGAAGTGATTTTCATTTGTTTGGTCTGCTCAAAGTTCACCTTAGCGGTAAACGTTTCTGAGATCGTAGAGAAGCTGACGGGGTTATTGCTGCGACAGCAATCCAAAAGCTTTCATGCAGCATGTATTGGGGTGTAGTATATCACTGGGATAAGTGTCATAATACGTGGTGATGACATGGGAAAATAAAACTGGTTACTACGTAAGTATTTCATACATTTGTTTTGCCTTGTAGCCATTTGTAATCTATTTGCTGATTTCCTATCATACAAAAGAGATCAACTGCAACAATTAAGTATCACTGGCTACTTGCTACCTTTAGCCTACCTTTTGGCTTGAAAACAAAAAAAAATGTGCAAATTTTATTTAGAAATCTTTAAGAGTGGCACTATGAGAAAAAGGATTAAATTTCAAGATTTTTTTTAAAAAAAGAAGGAAAAAGGACAAGATGACATGAAAATAGAGGATGTGTCCTTGAAAACTGATTCCCGGTAATCCTGTCTATTGTTTTTCTTAAATTCTTGAGTTATATTTATTTACTATCTGGAAGGTAAATTTATTGGTCATATTTATAGATGTTTAGTTCATCAAGTTCTGAAACCTGCTCATTATGGTGTTTGTGGTAGTGATTATCATGATGATGGTATTGAAGAGGATATTGATAATGATGGTAATGATTATGATAATGATGATGGCTGAGATTGTGATCATAATGATAAACATATCTGTTATTCACCAAATTTAACTACTTCATCCGAAATTTTCACATTTCTTTAGCTTACGTTGAAACAGTTGGACAAAAATCTGTTCAAAATACGTGAAACACTTTACTTAACCGACAGAGACATTGATATGCAGGCCAACTAACAAGTGACACTATTTGAAGTGGACACTCAGATCTAGAAGATATATGCATACAAAACTGAGTTTGTGTGTCAAAGATATGGTGCCATTGACCAGTGGTTGAAACGAAATTGACAGGAGAAGTTATTAATAGCATTGCTTGTGTGTGGTACGCCACTGATTGATTGGCGCTAGTGTAAGTCAATGCCATACACCCTACAGTGATATCACTGACATCCACACATCATTATATCTATAGCCATCCTGATGGCGACATCGAAACATGTTTAAAACTGACTAGACTCTGTCAGACTATATAGGCCTACCCCCTGAATAACTTTACACAAAATATCCGTCTACCATTTTACGGATTCTACCCAATTCTACCAGTGTCGGCCTCTGTTAGCTATTAGTATAGTGACGTGCCGCTGCCAGTGTTATTTGACTACCTATCACTGTAGTGCGCGGCATTGAGTGTAAACTAGCGCCAGATATTCATAAGTGGCGTACCACAAATAGGCCCTAATACTATTAATAACTTATACCGCCAATTTCTCTTCAACCACTGATCAATAGCACCTAATCTTTGACACACAAACTCAGTTTTGTATATCTTCTATAGCTGAGTGTCCACTTGAAATAGTGCTACTTGAAAGAGGGGTTTTCACATGTAAAAGCATGCGACACGAAACGTAAGTGACAGTCAGATACAATACTTGTAATCTACATTCCATTTTGTCTTCAGATTAACATTCACACTAATAAATATTGTAGGCACCTTGCAGAGCATAAATTTGCAGCATCGTATATAAAGTATCTTCACAGCTAACTAGACATTGGACACATTTTCAAAGAATGTGGTTCTTGGTTAAAAGTTTATAGCTACGACTATAATTTCTGAAAAACTGGTCATATGTATGACTACTGTAATTGTTATCGTACATATTCCCGTCTTGAAAATTTAAGAATACTTTTTCCTTGTATGAAGGAAAGTGGAGGGGAAATCGCTTGGCTTCCGAGACAGAACATATCTAACAGCGGGTGGCCTGAAAAAGCCAGAAAGACAATTGTCAGCATTCATCAGACAACTCATGACGCTACCTTGTGGAAATTAGACAACTTCTGTTTTGAAAGTAAAATAAGGCAAATGATAATAATAAAAAAACGAGGAATACGAAATGAAATGAAGAAGATAAAAGTAATACAATAAAGGTGGATAGGAATGAAGGAAGAAAGAAGAATAAAAAAAAAGAAAGTGAAGAAGCAAGTTTGAATTGATGTTGACAGCTTGCGAGCTAACGTTAACATTCGATAGCCCCCCCAAAAGTCTTTTTTATTGCCTTACTATCTTTTCAACAGAAGGAAGTCAAAGTTTTTGTCCTGTCCCGGATATAATTTAGTTGAAATCCGGGGTTCTTATTTCTTTTTCTGGAAAACATGGACAGAAGACAGTACTAAAGTGAGTAGATGTAATTTGTGCATCTGAGAGAAAGAAGGAGAGAAAGAAACAGAGAGAGAGAGAGAGAGAGATGGCAATGATAACGTCTGGTGGTCAGGTGCCAAATTTACCTTCGTGATCTCTCAGCAGCTCACTTCCTTTCACCTTTTGTTTTTTTTTAATTCACAGTGTTGCCATAACATCACAGAAACTAAAGATACATACCTGAAAATACTGAAAACTAATATTTTTACTGTGGAAAATTTCTTTTGATTTTCGGAAACATATTCAAGGAGCAAATCCAGTTTACGAGAATCATGGATAAACTAATCTAACATAATTTGAATTGTCTTAAAGCCTTTAGCTATTTATGCTATTGGTAGGAGAAATATTGCTGAAATGAGTCGGCCATACCGAAATTTTCCTGGTATGTCTGAGGAAACTCCCTGGAAAAACCTCGTCAGAATGATCGACCCTTGCTATCGAACGCAGGACCTTTCGAATGTAAAGGCAACGAACGCTCTATCACCAGAGATAAAAACTAATTTAACCCTAGATATAATCTAAAGTAAACTGACCAAAACAGATAGAGAAAGGAGGTATGAGATCATCTTTATATTACATTAAGTCCTCAATGCATTAAATCAGAATTATTTTTCTAGTATGTTCTTATCAATTACCAAATAAGTTGAAGAACAAAGATACGAGCTAGAAACTTGTGAGAAATCTTTGTTTCAGAAAGCCCGTAATGTAACAAAATTAGAGAGTTTTTGACATGTATTAAAAATTAAATTTACAAATGTGTTCGCTTTCCATACAAATTAGATCGCATTAGAACATTTCCTCCTTCTTCGAATATTTCATATTCAAACGTCTACCCAAATTGCTATTTTCCCAACATCATTTTACCTCTATGAGAATGATATATTTTTGTTTAGAATACCCTCTCTTAATTGTTCTGGTATCGAGTTTCACTAAAATATTAAGTCCATTCAAATGTACACTGACTCCTTGTCGTAGCTCCCTCCGTAGAACACCGCCTATTTATTCCTTCAGTTCTTGTAATAGTTTCAATGTGGACAATACGGTTATTTCCACTCCAAAAATTTTCATTATTACCCAGTCTTACCTTGCTCACTCCCAGCATAGCTATTCTAATCCTTCTCAACTACAACTAAACATTTTCTAGCTTCCCACACTATTCAATTTTTCGAATCGTATCTTACTGCATTTCTTCTTAATCTTCCAGTCTCCTGCACTCCGCAACCGAAGATTTGATTGGAAAGCTATCTGCCTTCGGAATATTTTACAAGCTTCATGATTTTAACCTCTTCTTCCGAGTTACAGTTACTTGGAAAATTGCTTTTGTTGTTAACCCATCAGTGTTCTTATGTTCAGGCCTTATTTCTCTTCTCATGGACAAGACGGTGCCTCACTCCATCAACAAGATTGAAGTTTGAAGCTGATACCGGCTCTCACTCAGTCCCCCTGGTTTAGCTACACTAGGCGTTGCCCATACCCTGGGACGAGGAGACATCAGATATGGACTCTTCCTTCTAAGTCTGCCAAAATTATCCGGATATAGTTCGGATACTTATCATGATAACTTCATTATTCAAATTCGATTATCCAAATATCTGAAATATCTAACATTCGGATATCGGAAAATCGAAATATCCAAATAATCTAACAAATGGATATCCAAGTAATAGAACCAATTAATATCAGAATAATCGAACCAATGCATATCCGAATAATCGAACTAGCAAATATTAGAATAATTGAACGGATATATTCGAAGAACAAACAGATATTCAAATAAGGAAAAGATGACCAGATATATCAGAACCAAAAATCCGAACTGAATATCTACTGTATAGTTGAATTAGGACAGCAAACACTCTGGATTCGTATCTAAAAAAGTAATGCATAATATCAATCCAAAGAGCTACACACACCGTATAATCGTTTTATTATTTGTTATTCGGATAATTGTTCGATTATATCTTATCCGGATAATTGTTCGATTATATCTTATCCGGATAATTGTTCGGTTATTCGTTATCTTGATTGAATTGAATTTTATTTATGGCCTTTAAGCATGTGAGGCTCAGGCCAGGATACGGGAGGGGAAATGATTTGCGAAGGTGTCGGCCAGGGTCTATCTTTATGGTACCATTTGCCATTGTGACAGAAAAAAAAACTGGAAAAACGTCCTGAATGCTAACGTTCTCTTGATAATTGTTAAATTATCCGTTATCTGGATAGTAATTCGTATTATGAAAATCGTTCTAACAATCCGATTAGGGGTATCCAAATTAATTATTGTTCGATTAATCGAGTATAAAGTAATCGGAATATTCCCTACTCCCTTCATCTCAGTTGAGACTATGAGGTAATTCTCAATCTCTCTGGTGCATTTGGAAAGACACTTTGTAAGTCATTACACCCTAAAATGAAGAGTATCATTTTAGAACTATTAGAAAAAAACAAATAGACTATGATAAGCAAAAATAAAATTATTCAAAGGAAAGTGGCAACGATTCAAATTCAATTTTAGCTTTGTTAATCACACCTTCGACCTAAAATTGTCAAAATTCCTATTTTCATTGCTAATGATCTCCAAAAACCCTTGCCTTACTTAAACCCTCTTATTTTTCTTTATCTCCGGAACTTTAACGGTCAAATTCTCTGTTTGAACTGTATATCATTGCATTGGCAACATTGGCGCTTTGAAGCAAAAGAAACTAAAACAACTGTGAAGGAGAAATGCTCTTGCAAGATAAATAGCGAGAGACAGAGAAGGGTCATGACCTTTGGTCGTTGTTTCTTGGGCACAAGTTGCCTCACACTTAATCTTAATTTTTCCAAAAGAGGAGATGGGCAGGAGAGAGGATAAAAAGAAAGAAAGAACTAGCGAGAATGAAAGACAGAGAGGTGACACGAAACGGGAAGGTCAGAGTCGCACACATAGACACCACAGGAGTATTTTGTGAAACTGATGGTTCACGATAAGTCCAAAAATGGGGACCTACATGTTATAATTTGCTGTCTTGTATGTATGTCTTTTGTGTTACAATACCCAGCATTGTGGAGGATGAGAAATTCAGAAGACAATGTCACATATATTTATATTTATATATCTTTGTATGTATTTTAATGAAGTAGGGGAGAAAATAAATTATGGATCCCGTTTTATCGAGGACGGGAATTTCTGCTTTCGAAACAGCAGATACTAAACCTGACCACCAGATTTTTTTCTTTCAGGTGTTTCTTGAAAAGTACTTGTCCCCTGTTACAGAACAATAAATAAATATGTTGTACGTTTTCACTTTATAGCGTACATGTATTTTGCACACGCGAATAAATTAAACCTCATTTAGGTAGTAAGATAAGTTCAACTAAAAAAATACGTAGGACTTAAACTTTCTTTAGGTGTCCGTCCATGCGCAGTAAAAAATCAGTTTCATAAATCTGAGGGGAAAAAAGTTCTTATCTGTGCACTGAGAAACAATTTGCTTAGAAATGAGATATCAGCACTCTCATTTAATTTAAAATAAGAGCATGCCGGTTTGGAAATAAGATCAGTATTTTTACTTTCAAACAGACTTGTTCTCATTTTCAATTAAATGAAAATGCTGATATCTCATTTCTAAGAAAATTGTTTCTCAGTGCACAGATAAGAACTGTTTTCTTTCCCAAATTTAAGAATTTTTAAGAATCTACTTTTAATTTCTTTAATTTTATTCTTGTACTATCTTAATTTGATTACATTCTTGATTGATGTTGAAAGTAGTCTTTTTAAACATCTGTCGTAAAGATTTAAAGGTTTATTTCTTCATTTTTGAGAGACAACTCAGAAAAATAAATGCACGTTTGATTTATTTGCATATCTACACCATTTCTTGTTAATATTGTTTATTCTAGTTTAATCATACAAAGTCTATTAAGGCAACCCCAGATTGTTTTGTTAATTCAACATTTCTCATATTAAATAAAAGAAAGTTTGTGTTTCTATCCTTCTGTATTCGCAGTTGATAGTTTCTGGGTTTCCTACTATAGAATTTACTCTCTGCATTACGAAACTTGGAATTTCATCGCAGCAGTAACAAACGTGCTCCATATGATTCTATCCTAAGGAATATCAAGCCAGTTTTCACCACAAACACTTAGTTCTCGAAGATCCGTTCTAATATTATCCTCCCAACGTCGTCTCGGTCATCTCAACGGTATCTTTCCCTCCGTCGTGTTACATTATTAATTGTTATAATTCTTCGTTCGATATTAGCATTTGCATGCCATGTAGTATGTGGACAATGATACTGTTTATAAGTAGTATTGTAATTATACAACACATTTTCGGTTAAAAAACGCATTCTTCTATATAGTGTACATTTTTCTCAGTCTGTAGAAACCTGTGTAGCACATTTTTACTTCTGTCATATTAGGAACCGCAAGTGACAACGGTACACAATTATCTGCGATGTCCAGGCGCACTGGATAATGATTACATACCCACGTAATTCTACTTTTTCCCTACCCTTTCTAGGTTCTCTATCATTTCGTATGAAAGTATTCGAGAATACTTTTGCACATTGTAAGAACATAACGAGTTGTTTTTTACAGTGAAATCACTGTAGCATGGGTGACAGTGCTATAGCACCGTAAAAATGGGGTCTTCACCTTGTTTTTCTCACGGTAAATATACTATTGCGACCTACGGTGGAAACACCGAAAAATATTTTTACGGCAGTCAAGCTGTTTTCACAGTGATATAAGTGGTGCCCGTGTTACTAGTGCTTTCGTCGTAAAATAGACCTTTATTTAGTGTAGGACGCTTGTTGTAACATCATTTTGTTTTATCAAAAATAAGTATGCAAAGCTTTTAAGTATTGCAAGCTCGTTTTGGAACAATTTCTGGATATTTTGCGTCTAGTTGTTGCTGTTCATATGGTTATAGTATAATGGAAGTCAATTGAGTTAAATTTTGTACTATACAAAATTCCAAATGTGAAATAATTACTTGTGTCCGAAATATCCAACGGCTTGAACTATATCTATATCAATTCTTTGAAGAAGAATAGGCAATAAAGTTTCGAATAACCTAAAATACTTAATATTTAACCTATGAATTTCTTTGTAATATGTGGACAATCAATTATTTTCGAAAACTCTCCTATCAGATTTTATATTGTATAGAAGATGATGTGTCCCCAGTGGGTGTGTGGTAACGCTTACTGCCTTGTAATCAAAAGGTCCAGGGTTTGATTCCCGATGTGGACATAAATCGTTCGGTGCACATTTTATACAGTAAGTTCATTTCTTATAACGTTATCTGCACCCAGTTGGAAGGCAGTGGCAAACTACGATCGATCCATTTTCCCTATGGTTTTCATTTCCCCTTTCCCTGGAACACAGAGTGACTTTTTTTCTACCTTATGTACGTATATAATACCGATAATTATCGAATATTCCTTGTATTTTTCTTAGTATCTGATACAGCTATTTCATGTGATCGCTTATAATAAATTTGAAAAGTATTATACTTCAATCTACTCAATATAATAAAGTTTGTATGTAATGTATAAAAAAGAGTGGACGTCTCTTCTTGCTGCGACTAAAGTTAAAAGAGCTCACTTTAATTTTTGCAGCTTATCATTTCAACACCCTTTTTCTTCCAGGGTGATAGCACTTTCTGGGAATGCCTATATAACATATTCAAAGAAACAAAATTGCTGTTCTAATACGATCGGAATGAAATTCACATCCAAATTACAAAAGAAAGTAGCTAATTTTAATATGATGAAGTAGATCATCTACGCTATATTAGCATCTGTCTTCCAGAGAACTGTTTTCCTCGTCATCTGTCTGTAGGAACCTGTGTAGCATATTGTTTACAACGGACAAAACATTTTCCATGTAAACATATTATGTGCTATAAAATTAACTCTTAATTACACACGCCTTTGTGGAAATCTCTAAACATATTATGTGCTATAAAATTAACTCTTAATTAAACATGCCTTTGTGGAAATCTCTAAACATATTATGTGCTATAAAGTGAACTCTTAACTATACATGCTTCTGTGGCAATCTCTTCATTTTTGAGATACAGAGGCTACAACATCGAGTTCATCATCACCAGGGGCTACAAAATAAACCGACGTAATGCTCATTTGTAAAAAAAAAAAACTTTATACCAGGTTGATCCCTGACCACTGTCAACCCTACATTTCAGGTTCTAATATTTTTCATATTGATACAATTCGACCCTAAATGACGTACTTTTATTTTTCAAGCATTCTGTATTATTCCCCGAGATGTATTAGTTTTTTTTGTCACTTTAAATGGCTGATTAGGGATTCAAAGTTCTCTGCCTTGTATCTCTAAAAAGGAGTGAATTTTGTACTAGAATTCAAATGAAAAGACATACAAACATGGCGTAGACAATCCACACTCTCAAAGCAAATCTCAGAAAAAGCTATTAATATACCTAAATTTTGTAATAGTACTAAGAAACAGATGAAGTCAGATGAAAACATTAACTTGGACAATTACAAACTTTTGGCCACACTTTGACAAATTTAAAAAAAAATAGTTATACTATTGTTTTAGACAACTTTTAGGGCCACATTCTAGTCCTACATGCACCCACCCATTTTTATCTCTATGGCAATTGGTATCCAAACCATTTTTTCGACCAGTGAGAAACATACTTAATAATCATTCGACACTTGCAGCTGAGAAATACATTTATCTCTATATCTATGGTACTTTGCAGCTACGTTGTTTCTCGGGTATAAAATACATAAGAGATACAAGGTATCTGCAAAGTACCATCTATATATTTCATTCGTATCACTAATTTGGTAGCCTCTTCATCTTGTTGTTAAGCTGAATAACTTAGAGAAGTATTGTCTTCCAGATGCATTGACCAAGTTTCTTAAACCACAATGAAGTGATTAAATGCTTGACTTTCACTACTGCTGTTACTGCTGCTTGACATCAAAAGGCAAACTCCAACACAATGAGCCATAATAATTGATTAAATTTAAATAGCCACATATGTCATGCAAAAGGCGCTTCCGTAATAATAGTTTGACCACATGCGAAAGTGAAAAAAAAAATGAATATGAGTATAACAAATTCTTTTTTCTCGCTACTCTTTGCAGTGAGCAAGCATAATAACGTATGCCATATGCCCTCTCGATCACTCCAATACATATGAGTGTGTTAAACAACATATTACGTATTAGATGTTTAGCTCATTGAGCGAGAATCTATGGAAGAGGTAGGACGTTGAGGAGATCATTACAAGATGAAAAGTACAATAGTTTTTTTTCTTTACCTTCGCTTCATGAAATATGTTACCAGCCAACACTTAGCCAGTCTTTTACAATACAATAGGCAGTAAAAGGAAAAACCTTGATGATGTAAGAGGTAAATCTTCGAAGTGTGTGTAAGTGTGTTTGGACACTGTATGTTGTTATGTGTACACCATCTTCCCACTCACTCACTCACATACAGCTTTATAGACAGGTATCTATTCGTGCTCAGAAGAGATGTTCTCTCTTTATGACCTCCAAAGGGTTAAGAGGGGCCAGAAGGGGAAGTTTTTTCCTCTGACTTCACTGTGTTTCTTAAATGGCAAGTGGTTGTGATTTATGGCATAATAATCAAGTTTCGCTCATCCAGGGTTTGCTCGTGAGGAGGGGACGTTAAGCATTTTATCTGTGTCACATCATAGCTTTCTTCCACCAATTATTATTTTCTCCCTTTTCCCTTTTAATCTCCTTCCCTTCCTCCTTTCTCTCTCTCTCTCTCTGTCTCTCCTATCCATTCTTTTCACTTGTTCTCCTACATCCACCAAAACTTTCTTGGAGACATTTGATCTTTACTAGTTCAAAATATATATATTTATTTATTTACATAAAGGTGACCAGTAACTTCGTTGCATGCTAGTCTCTGGACTTGAACTCTGCATTGGATACCAATCCGGACGAGATTAGTAGTAGATACCATCCATATAGGCCTACTCTTTCCCTTTCATTTAGAGAGAAAAGCCTGAACAAAGAAATATATATATATTTTTTAGATGACACAGGACTTGTCAACATTCACATTTCATTCTCACATTAAACCGCGACATAAATTAGACTGTAATAGCATGTCACCACTATCATTAATGCTATGGATTTTCTTTCTTTTTTTTAAAAAAAGAAAATAAAACATGGAAAGGAAAAATAACGTTGTACGATCAGAAAGTTCACGTGTGTGGATTTCCCACGGTATATTGTGCAACGCGTTCACCGTTTGTTCGTTTTCTCGCACCAAGAAATTCATCCAGATTACACCTTTTGAAGCTTCGCCTTTCCTGCAATTTTGGCCTCAAATAAGTAAAGATATCATCTCACCTTCCAACACGATTCGTTCCTTCTCTCGCTTTTCCTCCCCGACAATCCCACCTCTATCAAACCATCTATCATTTACTTCCCTCTCATCGTATCGGAATGTCACATTTATTTTGTATAAAGGACAAACATTAGAAACTTTTTACATAGAAAACAGAAAATATATGCTTTTCTTTCAACATACTGCACAGTAAAAAGCAGGTTTCTTTAAATAGAAAAATAAAGTTCTTATCTGTGAACCAGAAACTATTTTCTGAGAAATGAGATATTAGCATTCTCATTTAATTTAAAATGAGAGCATACCGGCTTGGAAATGAGAGCAGTGATCTTATTTCTCAACTGGCATATTCTCATTTTAAGTTAAATGAGAATGGTAATATCACATTTCTAAGAAAATTGTTTCTCGGTGCACAGATAAGAGCTTTTTCTGTCAATTAAAAAAAACGCTTCTTTACCGTGTGAATTCTGGACGAAGCTAAAGGAAACACAGATAAATTTGAATCTAAGCTATCAAAGACTAATTCAACAAGTTTATTGACATGATATATTAAACAATTTACTTGCAGATCGACACTGTAGGGAGATGTTTAACTCTTACACAACTCGGTCATGATAATTGAGATCTGCACAAATTTCCAATATCCATGCGAGCTCAATTCTCAGTATACTTCAAGATTTCTGTCATATCAATCCAATATTTACCGGAAGATATATACACAATATTGTATATATTTCAGATTTATTTTAAAATAAAAGAAGATATCACGAAATTGTAGAACACAAAAAGTCAACAAGCAAAGATAAGCTTACAGTATAATAGAGGGCAACCTCAATGACAACAAACAGAATGGGCCGCTTTGGCTTAGTGGTAGAATGCTCACTTCTTGTACTTGGGGTCCTCAGTTCGATCCCAGCTCATGCCATGCGGGGCTTGTGGTGGGCAAACCCCGTGTGCGTTGGTTTTCTAGTGGTTCTTTCGTTTCCTCCCACTTCTTTCATTTCACCAATTCTCCCATCATCATCCATACAGACTGAACCAAAATTGCCTACAAAATAGCGTACAGAAGTGAGCCTAGCTGACAGAAAGGTTCTAGCGACAATTTATTGATATGAGAATCGGGAAAGAAGACGAAGAAAATAGTGAGAAACCGATTTGGATATGTGAATTTCGCAGTATTACACATATTATAGAAGTAGTGCACAAAGAAATTGAACACGCTTGAGTTAATCGAGGTTGCTGAACTCATATATGAAGTCAGTTTCTCTGCACGTGCCTTCGTTTAGTCACTAGCCAGCGTTATAGGTTGAGTTCATATAATGTAAAAATATTATAAGAGAAGGTTGTAGTCTCGAGAGATTGAAAATAAACGAATAAATCAAGATTGTTAATTCCAAACCTGATGTTCAGTTTTACTCTATGTGTTTTTGTTTACACTAGTGCATCACTTTACTCAGATTCATAGAAAAATGGGCGATGGAACACAGTAAAAACTGTTTCGTAAAATTGCGAAAAGTTTCTTATCTGTGCCCCGAGAAACAATTTTCTTAGAAATGAGACAATAGCATTCTCATTTAATGGATAATGAGAATATGATGGTTTCGAAATGAGATCTTATTTCAAAACCAATATGCTCTCATTTTAAATTACGTGAGAATCCTGATACCTCATTTCGAAACCATCATGTTCTCAAAAGATAAGAACTTTCTTCTCAATTTCAAGAAACTGTCTTTTACTGTGAACATTTTTCAAGGTCTTAAGTTTGCATCACCGAGGCCTTATAACACAGAATTCAGTTCAAAGTTTTGAATTGGAAAAGTGACATATTACGTTCAAGTTCCTCAATGGAAGGAATTTATCCACGTTCTAGCATACGAAATGAACTTATGATGTTCCAGTTCTTCAAATAAAGAGAAGTTTATCCAAATTTTACCAAATAATAATAATAACGTTCGACGTTCAATTTCCTATAAAAAGAATTTATCCAAATAGCAGCCGAAAAGTATATTGTCATAAGTTAATGGCTAAGAGTAGTGAATCACGTGTCGAAACATAGTTTTTGCCGTTGGAAAAATATTTTAGACTTAAGCGTTCGCCAAAATGTAATTTGTATTTACTCGCGCAAAGTGTTCCCGGATCATAGTGAAAGGAACGGTTTTGGTTAGGTGTATCAGTTCCTCTTAAAAGGGAACGTTTACTTACTCGTTCCTCGATAAAAAAAAACTTGAGTTCGTTCACGTTCCATATTTCTCGAAAGGAACTAGTTCCAAACGAAAAGTTCTTGAGAAACGAATTCGTTCACGGGAACATGTTTCTGTGAACTAGTTTCTCGCCAACTCTGCTGTCTTAGAACAGCAAAAGTAACGTGCCAAACTCGTGCCCAGTCCACAAAATATCATCTTCAGACGATTTTAAATGTAAGAAGTTAGCTCCTGATACTCCAAGCAAGTATACAAAAGAAATGCCCTGTCACATAGCTTACATTGTGCTTGACACCAAAAGAAATATGTACTGGTACAGATTACAAGCCATTCTTTTCCTCCTTCCTTCTGATTTTTTTATTTATTGGAGGACATTACTGGATCTTTAGAGTAGTATAAAACGCAAGTGGCTCCACAAATCAGTGTCAGGAAGAAGAGCATTGAAGATAAGGTTAGATAATTTAATAATATAAAACCTTTTTTTCTTCTCTACCTACATTCTGTTATAGTCTTTCATGTTTTCCTTTCTTTCTTTTTTTTATTTTAACATTCTTACGACCCGCCAAATTGTCTATGCATCCACATAACATACCTTTAGTGGACAGTATTGAGGCATGGCGCACACACAATAGGCAGTTCTACTTTTCACATGTTTTTAAGATGCCGTAGCTCAGGAGATAAATGGTCTATTGTGTTGCCAAGTCAATGAAACATCACACAATGTCCTTGATTTGTGAGTTCTTGGCTACTTTCATGTTGTTACTTTTTCTTGCTAAAGAAATATGTGTATCATATAAATATTTTGGGGATGTTAATGTTTATATGCATATTTATGTAGATGTTTTGTAAATGTTACAGAAGAATTCAAAAGTCTAAGTCAGCGAGTTTCTATTTTGTTTAGAATTGATTAGTTGACTTTTTATCCTTTTCAGAAAATTCTACCTATCATTCTGTCTGAAAATAAGATTTAAAAAAAAAATCTATGAAAACAATCTTTGCTGGATCTGCAATATACCATGCGAATCGAAATAATAGTTATAATGTAAATCTGAGTAATAGTCGATATTTTTTTTTGGGGGGGGGGGATTTTGGGGGGCTGTCAAAGTGCAAAGTCAATTCCGGAATTTCGAATTTCTTCGATGCTGGAATTTTCCTAGGAATTCCGAATTTCGAAATTAATTCCAGAAATTCGATGTTCCGAAAATCTGACTCACTGAATTTCGACTTTCCGGAATCCTGTTTTCCAATTCCGAATACCTCTAATGTAAACTTGTATCACTATTTTCCTCAAAGGATTTAAATCAACTAACCCGAGATTGAAAATAGTGTGTTACAACAAGAAAATGGGAAATGTGCAAATATGCACCTTGGCTATATGGAAATCATCCGTAACGTTCCATTTTCTACTAATTTCACACTTACCGCACGTTTTCTGGAGCTGCTCCATTGTACTCTCATGTAATTTTATACTTCTTCCATTTTTTTAACTTCAGATTCGATATGCTACATTCACTAAACTTAGGTTAGGTTAGATTGCATCAAGCACGAAAAAGCTAAAAGTAGAATGGTGATGAAGTGCTTACGATGGAACAGATCCCATTTCCTCCAAAATTTTCTTAGTTTTTTATCAAGGAATGTAAATAATGTGTAGACGAAATGCGATGGATTTATTACTTTGTAACGCTTCTTTTGTTCATAAGTAATGTTAGGTTTACTTTCCAAGTACTTCTCTACCATTTTAATCACAATTTATCCTAATGAAAATCGGTTCACCTTTTTTTTTCTCTCTCTCTCTCTCTCTCACGAAACCCTTCAATATATTTCAAGAATAATGGCGAATTCCCTCTTCCTAGTTCACGGACAACCGTACACAGAGAATTAAATTTCTGCGAACTTCCTCCTTATTTCTTCCTTACTTTCGCTCGACTAGATTAAGAAATATGGTAGACATATGAACCAAATCAATGTCTTATAGTTTTGGTAATTCATCAATGGCCACTCTTGATTGGTGTGCCGGAGCATTGTCGTGTTGGAGATAAACTCGCTTCCGAGCGACCAAATTTGGTTAAATAAGCTCACAAGCGTAAAGACTATGCACGGGACTCTTGAGGAAGCGTACCAGTGGATTGCAGCTTCATAATTCCACCGAATCCATATAATTCTTCCGAAATAAAATAATAAGTGAAATCGTAACACTCAGAAGAGAGGATATGGTGGAATGACTGTCACAATGTGAAATGTAATAAACTGACAAATAATAGAAAATGGATGATGATTATACTTTCTATGTTCTATAAGCTGAACAGAATAGCATCACTGACTATTCGTTCGATATAGAGTGAAGATAAACATTCCATGGTGGTATTAGTATTCCTGGAATGTGCAATTTTAGGACTTTGCAAAAAAAAAATCGATCAGACATTATCTATAAATTTTGGTGTAGGTAAACAAGGTAATATTCTAGGAGTTCTTTTCTATTTCGCCACAAATGGCCGCAAAAGCTCGTACTTCTGCTTGTGTCGGCGAATCTCGGAGGTAGAAAGAGACGAGTTGACGACACGACAACGCCTTCTCTAGTACATTGATACTGTACTTGTTCCCCATTCATACAGTAGTGAGCCCACATATCAGTGAGAAATTGGATGATCTTACTTTCAAGTTGCAGAAATCACAAATCGTAAAATAAACTGATCATTTCTACAATCAACTTAAGATCTATTATTAAGAAGATGGAATGTATCGTAAACAGTTGTTTTTGGTAGTCTGTGAGAGAAACAAAAAAGTTGGCGCATTCCGAGAAAAAGTCCGTGCGGTTTCATTGATAATTTATTGCTTTAATCAGTTGAAGCACGAGGAATGCAGTATATTTCGTCACATTTTGCGTTGTATATATAAAAATTTTTTTTTGCAAGAAATGAGAAAGCTGAAGTTTGTTAAGACATATTGGAAGAAAAATGTATTTAAGAAGTGTTTAGAAACCGTTCTTGACAAATTAAGCGCAAACAAGCATTCAAAATTGTCCTTCAGAAGGACAAAAACTCTTCTGTTCTTCTTGTACTCATAACTTACACTTCTTCAGCAAAAGCTTGGAATCTTTCAGCAAAAATAAATGTAAGGAACAAGAAACTCTGGAACAAAATTGAATTTATACACAGATCCGGATCCGCATTACTCGGATCGTAATGGATCTGTTCAGCATATTGGAATCGTGTATCCGGATTCGGATCTTGGAACTGAATATCCAGAACCGGATCTTAGAACCACTACCCGTAATTGGATCTTGTACCAGGTACTCGGGACCGGAACCGGGAACGGGACACCTGGAACCCGATCTTGGAGCGGCGTATCTGGAACCAGATCATGGAAAAGTGTACTCGGAACCGGATCTTGGAACTGTAGTAAATAGGATGGAATTAGAGCATTCTTGTTCACGATAGTAATGAACTGCCAATTTGTATTATATGTAAATTAGATTGAAATTTTAGTTTTATACACTCTTCGGAAGAAAATGACAACTTTACTTACATATTTATATACAAATTCGTTCTAAGGTCTAATTGCGAGACAATTGCGTAATACTCCTACTTTAACATTTTGTGAAACGTTAATCGAATTGGCCCAACAATATGACAGTTTTCAAAACCGGAACTTAAGAAGAAATAAAAGGCAACGATTTCTGTATTCCAATCCCTGACAGTTTTGCCACGACTGGATGATAGGCACTTCTTAAGGAACACAAGACTACGGCACCTTTTTGTATTTTGCCTCAAATCTCAACACTAGATCTAAAACACGCTTCGATCTTCATCTTCCATTTGTCAATACGTCAAGAAGACTTCTTGTACGCCAAAAGGGGGGTGACATCATGGTGGAAAGAAGAGAGAGAGGGTTGACTGTGACCCCACAGACCCCTAGTCGCGACAGGTATAGAGCGAGAACCCCGTGACACGAAAAACGTGATACAGGTCGTTCTGAGTAGCATGACTTGACGACGACCACGAGCATGCTGATACATTATGACACACAGAGCGAAGAATTCTTTTGAGAGAGGATTTGTATGTGAATATGTGTATGTGTGAATTTGTATATATGTGTGTGTACTGTATGTTTGCTTTGTGATTGTTTAAGAAAGGAAGAAGAAGAGACACGTCAAATTGTAGAAATTTCACTTTAGTTGCATTCTCGGACAAGAGCAGTGCAAGCTAACCATATAAGTCTTCAACAAAAGATGAAGTACAACAAGACATATGTCTCCTGTAACAATTCCTTTCGTTTTCTAACACTGTCTAAGCACTTGGAAACCACAACAAAAAGATACCACTTCCCTCTTCTCCTCTCAAAAGACATAAGAAAGTTAATCTCGAAACCAGCATCTTTGATTCGTAACATTTGTGAATGTAGGACTGGCAGAAAAAAAATACAACTCTGAAAAGAACATATTTGAATACGTACATTTCTCCCTCTTCCAATCCGTCTACTATATCCCCACCACCACCATAGACAGCAAGAACACTTTCATTTGGCTCTATCTCTCCTCGTAAAAGTTCTCATGCCATATTCCAGCTTGGAAATAAGTTATTGAATGTTGAGGTTGTATCATGTCAACTTTTATTTATACTTACACATTATCATAGTCGGAATCTTTTCAATTATTAATTATTGCTCCACATATCACCCTAATCTTAACATTGTATCTGCGTGTTAAAACATTTTTATGACTTTTTAGTTTTGCTTCATAGAACTGCAATATGGTCTTTTATTACAAGGTATGAAATTTAATTTTAGTGGAGTGCAAACTAGAAAAAAAAAGTATTTGATTTACGATCTTCCTGGTTGCTCAACATTGTTCTGATCGTTTCTTTTCTTTCCTAGTTTAATGATTTTAAAATAATTAATAGATCTATTATATGTCAACTTCTTCTTGTTTCAAGTTTTGTTTTATTGATTGCAAAATCGTGACCACTCACGAGGTTTTTAGTTGGCAAACTAATTCGTGCATATCTTCTATTAATTTATTTATTCGACCTGACTAATTTGTATATAATTTTATAGTATCGGCGCTTGGTTATCTATTTCTAGCATATATATCCTTATTTTTCATTCATTATTCTGATTATTGCAAATTCGTACATTAAAGTAAGAAATTTAATATAATAGCAACATGGTAAAGTTCTGGAATAACCATTAATTTAGTGGTAATAATCGTATTAAATGTAAGAAAATTAATACAATAGTTTTTATTAGTGAGGGTAATTCACAGCCTCGATTTTTTGTTAGATTAAAGTTCTATGTATAAAGCACAAATTTTTCAATGATATATATTTATCATATAGCACAGGGTATCCGGAATATATCCCGTTCAGATTACCTACATTGATGTAAAATATCCCACACGATTCGGGACCAAGAAAGAATATTCATAGCATTTACCTCTCAGAACACACTGTAAAAAATTATTTCCTAAAATTGAGAAAAAAGCTCTTTTATGTGCACCGAGAAACAATTTTCTTAGACATGAGATATAAGCATGTTCTCATTCAATGGAAAATGAGAACATGCTAGTTTGAAAATAAGATCACTGATCCTCTTGACAAACCAGAATGCTCTCATTTTAAATTAAATGAGAATGCTTATATCTCATTTCTAAGAAAACTGTATCTCGGTGCAGAGATAATAATTTTTCTCTCAATTTTAAGAAACCGTTTTTTTACTATGCAGTATAAGGACATTTTAGGTTGGAATTTTCGGAATATTTACTGGAATAAATATTCTTAAAATGACCCCTAAGAACAAATCTTGTCAGCATATTTATTCATCGTGGACATTCAAATATTCGAAAAATGTTTTACGCAAATACAAGGAATATCCTAGTACCAAGATCCTCACGGGATATTCATAACATTTCTTCAAATACACTTGTGCTATATGAGTACAGGAGTAGCCAAAAGTCATTGGTAAATTTAATTTTACTATACACTAATATGGGATCGACAGAAGACAGAAATGCACAATTTGAGTATTAATTTTTTTTCAAAATACTATTTATGAACAATTATGGTTCTAAAATGTTCTTCTACACTGGTATTTAAATTTGATTTTCTCTGCATTCTCATCATTTTTCTGAAATGGTTTCGTCTAAATTTCTAACTGCGTGTTCTAACAGGTTTCAGTCTTCACTAGAACTGGAAAATGTAAATAGTTCTCTTGTGCTAATATGTAGTATGAACATATATGACTTTAAGTCTGCAATACAAGTATGAATGCACAAATATGATATACATCTATTTCTCAACTCTGTGATGAATACCGAATCACAGCGTAGGTGGCCACTGAAAAAGTCAGTTACAATAATAATAAAAAAGGGTAATGAGCAAACGTTTGGGATAATGAGTTAGATATATACAGAATATTCTTTCTGCATTTTTTTGCTTTAAAGAAGCAACGTGCCATTGCTTGTGTTATCGTCATTTCTCGGCCAGAGTACTCGGTCACGGTAGGGTGTGGTTTAGTGGTTGCACCTTGGACTAACTCTAAAGACACGCATGACCCCTTAGTAATCGACCGAGTTTCTCGCCTTCTGCACCGGAACAAGCAAAGCGTCATACACCTGCTGTCTGCCCTTCCAATTCCAGCATTGAAATCACTTTCGCTAGCTATTATTAGTGTAAGTGTCCGTAAAGAAAAATGTCCTTTTTCGGTTTTGGTTATTTTTTTAAAAAAAGAAGGGGCAAGTGCTACGTTCAGTTTTATGCAACCCCCGTTCAGGTTTTATTATAGTGTTTTGTCTCCACTGTGTTCCTTTTACACGCTATCATGCAATTATTATGATTTAATTATGCAAGAAAAATTAAAAGTGAAATAGACTGGTTTAATTTGTTAGCTGGATTACTACACACAACTCAACCCAAAATAAAACAATATCTAAATGCACAAGTAATTCTGCACGTAAGTTTTGTTGACACTTTCGTCATACACCATTCTGCAAAGTGTCTTTGTTTCGTTATGTGCTGAGGTTAAGGACACAGAAAGGAAAGCGTGTCTGTCAAATACTAGTTACGCACTCACATGCAAGTAAAATGAAAATTAATTCGTATATGTTTTCTTTTACGACGCGCATAAGGTAATTTAGTGTGTAGGTTTACTGTACGTTTTATAAAGAAATATACCCTATAATAAAGGCACAAATAATTGACAGTTTATTTTTAATGTGTGGCTTATTTAATAATCACTAAATACAGACCATTTTAGATCATTTTACACTGGATATATTTTATAACAGTAACAGAAATGGATTGGTTCTGGCCTTATTCAATGTGCCATACTAGATTTTGGAAGGAACTGACAATGATCTTATCCATCCCAGCATTTGCCTGATATGATCGAGGGAAACCAGGGAACATCTCAGTCAGTCAGGATGGCCGGCATCCAGAATCGAAGCTGGATCTTCTCGATTACAGAGCAAGAACTCTTTACACTGACTGCACTGCTATATCAGTTGCTCTATACCTCGTCATTTAATCATTAAGCAAAGAACTGCTAGAGAATGGATATGCGCAGGAATACATTTACCGTATTATAGATCAAAACACATTAATTTTGATCATAATACATTGATTTTCATCGAAATATATTAATTTAGATCAAAACGCTTCAACATTTTATGTAGTTGCATGATTATCTTTCTTTTTAACAATAAGAACCTCCAGGTCTGAACTAGTGAGGTGCAAAGGATGTACCGAAATTGGACAAAGTTTCACTTTCTTATCTGTTGACACAGATAAAGCCTTAATGAGCCGGTGAGAAAATTGGAAATTGCGCAAAAAAAAAAGGTTGCGCAACGTTGCCATGGTTACCATGAATCAATTCGACTAATAAAAACAGTTACCATTTTAACATTAGATACACAACAGTAACAACAAAGGGAAGGATTTTGGAAGGTATCTGCAAGACCTGTTTTCCCTGGTAAGACAGGGAAACCTTGGTAAATCCCAGTCAGCATGGTCTGCGGTGGGAATCGAACCCACGATCTCCCGAATGCAAAGTCAACGCTGTACCAACAGAGCTAACTCGCTCGATAGAATTACAGAACAAGACTATATTTTTTGCCTCTTATTACAGGAGCCTCCTTTAAATTTCTGGATTATTCGCACATTTGATGTCCCGTCATAACGCTACAACAGTGTGACATTTCTAGTTGCTATGTAGATGTTCTAGTGCTTTTCTATAAATCGTCAATAATTGTGTGCAAGGTCTGCAAACCACTGTTTTTCTTTTTTTTGTGTGTTTTTTTATAGGTTTCCACCTGATATGTGGGCGTCTGTACCATCTGCGCTGCGTCGGACAACAAATGGACCAGAAGTCCATTACAAGAGAATTACAATAGTCAATTTCACTTCCCCGTTCGTGATGTACATACAATGATTTCTGTTTTGCTTCAGATCAAAACGAAAACTACCATGAAAATAGCATCGATAGTGAAAGGAATTTCAAAGCCTCAAAGATTAGCAAATGTCAGAAGGAACGAGTTCATTGTGAAGAAATACACTGAGTTTAGCAATTCCCAAATAAACCATGAAGAAGCATGCATGAAATTTTTAAAAGCTTCAAGAAATCAAGTTGTAAATGTGGCATGTTTTGTAAATATACTTTATTTTGTAAATATTAGAATAAAATAAAGGTATATCTCACAAAGGAATGGTGTTTTTTACATTGCAAAGTTTTATTGATATTTTCTGAATCCTGTTGTTGGCAACGTCGCAGTAGAAATTTGCGCAATTTCAGCACTTTCTGCTCCTTGTTGATACACGGAAAGAAATGAAAGGTTACTAGCAACCCAAAAATGGGTTAATGCAACAGAGTGAGTTGGTAAATATAGAGTCTAATAAGTACAAGGTTACAGCAATCCTGCTAAAAAAGTTAGATCCAGTGGGTTGGTGTAACCCTCTACGTAGGTTATTTTGAAGGGTTATGATAAACAACTGTACTCAGTTACTTTAACCCACCCCAAAGAAAATTTGTAAAAAAAAAAAAAGTTGTAAAATCGTCTGAAAGCAAGTTACTGTTATTATTTACACTACATATAGCTTATTATAGCTATCTTTGTAAAAAAAAAATGTGCGCCAGGCTGGGATCGAACCATGGACCTCATCCGTAGCAGTCCGAAGTGCTACCAACTACCCCACCGATCACCTGAAGTTTACAGTCGATAATGCATGTATTTCCCAAGTTACACTACTGTGATATTCATTATACGAATCTCAATGTTTCATATTACACTTTGTCATTAACAGAATATTAATAATAATTTATATAACACTACATTCCTAGATTTAGGGTTGCTAGGTTACCTCCTAAGTTTCACGTTACGTTTTGGCGTTGGTACAAAGCTTCCATGTGGAAGCCCCTCAGTGTTCAATGACCGCCATCTCGTATACACGAGACTCGGTTCAGCTAACCCTCATTAAGGTTAAAAAATAACTAATTCTCAGAAGGTTAAATTTACCTGCACATTAAACGGTTAGCATAACCGAGCAGTGGGTCAATCATGTTGTTTAAATTAACCGAGTTGTTTGTTTATTCCTTCTTGTACCAATCGTGTAGGTAACTTGCTACCCACGAATGGGTTGTTTTTACCCTGATTTCTGTTAACCTTTTTCAACGGGTTACCATTTACCTACAGAATTAGGTACTTTCATGTCTCGAAAGGGTTGTGATAAATAACCAGTAGGTTATGGGCAACCCTTTTGGTCATTAACCTAGCAAAATCTTGACTTAGTTAAAACTAATTTCTTTCCGTGTAAGTGACAGAGTACAGAGGTTATCAACGATCTCATCTTTAGAAAAAAATTCGCAATTTCGTTGCAGCGGGTGCAAAATAATCTTTGCCAAAACTTGGGAAACACGTTCTATATACACACAACTATATGTCAGTTTCAAATTTAAAACCTGCTCTTGTTTTCATTGTTTTTCATGTGATTTTGATTTTGTTTAAATGTCGTTTATTGATATCTTTTTTCTTTCCACATGCTTTTTGTTTTTCAGCGAAAATAAACTAACTTTGTTGAAACCAAACACGTGTTTTTGCTCTCTTTCACAGTTGACCAAGACGTAAAGAAGTACAGAAGTATGTTTGGCTTTTCTAAACTCCAAATAGTAACTAAATACACCATCATGGACATGTTGTTGCTAGTTTAATGGTTGACAAGCAAACATACTAATGGGGCAGAAACAAGTTCTAAATTTCTTTCTTCTATCATGTTAGAATGTCAAAATATGTGCACATGCAAATTTTGGCAACTCGAGCGCAATTACTTTGGGACATATCGATGATATAATAGTCAGATTCCTGTTTCTGAAAAGTGAAGAAAAAGTGCAGAAATGCCCTTATATTTGTAAAATGCTGAAAGAAATGGGAAAACAAATACACAGTAATGGGTACTAGGTGGAAGGCGCTATCTATTGGAGGGTATGTTCTTCATGGTCGCCATATTGAATCTCGATTGGTTTTCTTAAATAGGAAGGTGGTCATGTAATATATCATTCTGGGCTAGCATTTTACGGAAAATACGTTTCTAAAGTCAGTTTTGCCGTAAATATATTATTGTGAGAGATAATGGTGTGTGATATTACTGTGGGCTACTCATACGATAGCCTAAAAACACCATTTTGTTTTAAAATAATGAAGGAAATGTACATTAAATCCATACAAATGCATATCGAGATGGCAATACAATCAGAAACCTATGAATATATCATCAATATCTTCAAAAGCAATTGCGCTTGAGTTGCAAAAATTTGCATGTGCATATATTTTGACATTCTAACCATGATAGAAAAAAGAAATTTAGAACTTTTTCTGCCCCATCAGTATGTTTGCTTGTGAGTTATCGTATGGCAAGTGGAAGACTCGGATTCAGTACCCTGAAGGTCAACGAGTAACTATTGCTGAGTACTTTTTCAACTTAAATCAAGACAGGACAGTATTTGTATGAAAATAAACTAATATCTAGTTTATTCTGTTATTTAATCAATTATGCTAATTAATTAGACAATTACTACGTTAATTCAGGGTTACAGGATAAAAAATATATAGTAATTGTCGACTCCAGAAGACAAAGGATATAAGTCACTTTAACTATTAAAAAAAAATGTTCGAAATAATCTTTTATATATAACCCGAAAAATATGTGACACAAAACTGTCATATTTTTTTACAAAGAAGCCTTGCACCTTAATGTGTCCATGTACAAACTATGACAATTCTGTGTCACACATATTTCGGGTTATGTACAAAAGTTTATTTCAAACTATTATTTATTCGTCAGTGACACTTGTATCCTATGGCTTCTGGATTCTTCAATTATAAGTAAAATGTTTGGAATGTTTAGCAATATATTTTATACTTATTATATTCTTTAAATCATTTGAAATATTCTATATCTTGATTATTATTTATTTAACAAGCTTCAAATACAGCCCAGAGAGGCCTCTTTTATGAGTCAGAACAAAACTACAATAATAATGCATATTTTGCAAAGATTTATTTTAATAGACATTTGTGAAAACAACATGAACAAGCTTTTGTTTCCTGGAACGTAGAGAACATTTTAATAAATTGTAAAAAAAAAATGCTTACTCGTTACAAATACCAGTGTTTCAACCACAAAAATTTCCTACCTCACGGCTATGTCTTTATACAATACCATTATGGTCTGCAATAATAATAATAAGACGAAACGCTATGATAGTAATGCTAACGCAAGATGACAAAGACATGTAAGATAGGAACATGTCATGCTTGCAAAGTATGAGGAATGATACACATTTCATACCTTTCTGTATTTTTCTGTCCGCCTTAAAATTTCATGTAAATAATAATTGCCTAATATTTTGTTTGGGTTATGACATCACAATTACGAGTACAGCAGGTTAGTGATAAAACATTAGATGCTTTTGCAATTAAATATCTTTTATGTTCCATTATGTTTCGTAAGGATTTTCTTCTTCTTTACTTACAATAGGAATATACTTCATAATAATGGAGACAAGTCTACGTTGTGGATTTAAACAGAGCGCTCTCTCTCTCTCCCTCTCTCTCTCTCTCTCTCTCTCTCTCTTATATGCTTTTATATCACCTACAATACTTTCTTTGGTCGCATGGCAAAGAGAAAGAAAAGAATGTGGTAAATATGTATGGATCGTAAACGACCGTCTCCAATGTGGGACTCTACTGTACACTAGTGAAATGTGGCGAGTGTGTGGGTAAAATAAATCTTACGCCCCCTCTCAGAGTTGGTCACCATTTTGATTTTAACGCATATCCCTCCTTTCTCACCATATAAATGTACACACAAAACTCCTTTACTATGTTGCTACTTGAGGAATACTTCTAGACTAGCCATAACAATAAAGAATACTCTTTTGTGTGTGTGTGTGTTTGTGTTTGTGATGGGGACTTGTTTCCTTGTTTAAGAGCTCTTTTTGGAATCTGGTTTCCCGAGTTGACAATATAATGTTTCTTTTCAGAGCAAAGATTTTTTTTCTTAAACGAGAAGGGGGGCGAAAAGAATGCGAGCACGCTCTTCTGTTATTTTTATATATACACTCAAGCATTCACTGGTTTGGAGAACTTTCTCAGATGAAGGTCTGAAAAGAATAAAGCAATGTTACAGTGCAAAGATCTTTTATGATGAACGAAACTATTACTTTCTAGGTCACTGTAACAAAGAATGAATGAATTTATCATCTCATACAACATAATTTATGTCTTGGGTTCGTCAAAGTAAATCATTTGGTTTGTTGATTGCAGCACATATGAATTAGTATTATGTCAATCTCTGAAAATAACTATCCTCTCTCAACGTCCATGAGTTTTGCAAGACTTCCATAATTTACTTATATTGATAATTTTTGTAATGTGTCAAGATCGTTATGGAGGAAATCGATCAGATTACGGTCTGGATTTTAGTCAGCTACTCCGTAACAGTGACTACTTTTCCTTGGTTTTCTTTTTTAAATACATCTTGCAAAGGTTGGAGGAATGTTTGGGATCGTGCTACTGCTGGAATATGATATCTTGACCAATGAGTCAGTTACCAGATGGAATGAAATGTAGCAAAATACTATGGTACCTAACCTTGCACATCATTAATTTTAAGTCTGACTGGATCTTCTGCAGAATTGTTTCTAAATAGATTCCTACATCATCACATATCCTTAGTGCTTGACAGTAGGAGTTACGCAAGATGGAGGCATTCTTTCTCCAGACTTTCAGTGGACCAAAATAACGCACTCTTTTCCAGAAATATACCCTTTGATTTTCCAGAAATAATGTGTACTATACCCTTTAATTTGTGCCTGTGTTCAAAAGAGGTATTTTTGTAGGGCATAGGAGACATCTTAGGTAAAATCTCCTTTAACTTCTTCACATTTAATACGAGTGTTAGTTTACATAGGGCGATAATTGAAACACGTTTTCACACTGAAATCTCCTCTTTATTCATTTTCTTTTGTGAAACAACGTGTTCACGATACATGCACACAAAACTATTACAATACACAAATGAAACAGTAGATTAAAATGTGCTTCTTCTTATTGTGTGAAACTTTTAATATGTGAAACAAAAATATCTAATGTGTTTACAATTCTAATGCTTAACCTAGCGGTTGTAGTGTGCTAATGTGCAAATTTGTGAACATTGAGAATACTATTGATAGAAGTAACCAAAGCGACGATTTCCATGGATTTAGTATATAAACTGATTATATTTATTGACAAGGCCAAGAAAAGTGTCGTGGTGGGTTTCATTATTAAATCCCACAATATTACAAAAAGGAATTTTGAACTTTTATAAAATGTTCTTACTTTTTCTGTAGACACTTCAATTCTCAGTTGGAAAGGGATTTTTTTTTTCAAATAATCGATTCCAAAGTCTTAATATATATGGCGGCTATATATGCACTCTGACCTTTAACACTGAAAATTTGAAAACCGAATTCGAAAAATTATGGCTGAATTAGTATAGATTTAAATTCCGAAATTATTCTACTCTTCAAACAGCTCTCAAACTCACATCCACTACTGTCACTCTACAGCATGACTCAGCTTCACTTTCGCATACACAACTCCGTACTCAAATATTAATTTCATTGAAACGATGGCAACTCACCCGTGATCCACACTGGAAGAGAATCTATAATTCAATAATCAAACGAGTCAGACCAAGGATACAGAGAATTGAAATACAACGATGGGATGCCAAGCTACCCGAAATAGACAAACCAAATTTTGAATTTTGGAAATTGGCTAAAAAAAATTCTAATCTTCGTACTGTATCAGTATCTCGCCCACTTCATGGACCACATGGACTGGTATTCACTCAGGATGATAAAGCACAGGTCTTTTCAGAGATGTTAGAGCAACAATTTATGTTCAATCCAGAGTCCTACCATGAACCTACCATCCGCCTTCCTAATCGCACAGTACATACTACCAGACTGGATGACCCGTTCCCACCAACTGATCTCACTACGCCACGTGAAGTCCAGCAGGTCATTCCAAGACTCCGTGGTCGCAGTGTCTCTAGACCTGATCATATTCCCCACAAGCTCTTAAAAATGCACCCAGAAAATTACTTGTACTGCTCACTCGCCTTTTCAACTCCATGTTCCTACATAGCTACTTTTCGTAGCTGTGGAAAAATGCCAAAGTCATTATGATACCCAAAACTGGTAAAGATCATCTTTTTGCTACCAATCATCGACCGATCAGTTTACTACCGGTACTTGGCAAGATTTGTGAACGTTTAATTCACCGCCGCTTACATCGTCATGTTGTAGCATATAACCTACTACCTGCACATCAATATGAATTCAGATCTAGATTTGATACTGTATCACAGCTAGTACGAGTCATCGAAAATATCACTTATCAGTACAACTCCTTTGGCCATTCCATTGGCATATTTCTGGATTCATCTAAGGCATTTGATCGTGTTTGGTATTCCGGTCTATTGTACAAATTAATACAAGCTGCTTTTCCGGACTACCTTGTCCGACTCATTCAATCTTATCTCTCTGAGCTCACTTTCTTTGTTTCCTGTAATGGTACTACATCCACTACTCGACCGATCACAGCTGGTGTCCCCTAGGGTTCAGTACTTGGACCACTTTCATTTAATCTCTATTCTGCCGATCTTCCTACCTCACCATCTACCAATCTAGCTACATTTGCCGATGATATAGCATTATTTTCTTCTCATCGTAATCATAGATATGCTCATCTTCAAGCTCAGCGACATCTTCATATTCTACAATAGTGGCTTACCAAGCGTCGCATTAAAATCTACCCGGACAAGACTGCAGTAGTTTATTTTACTCGTCGAAGACCTCGAGATCTACTTCAGCTCAGCTTCTTTGATGAACCTCTGGCTGCGCAGAACACCGCACAATACTTAGGAGTTGACCTTGATCGCCGACTAACATTTGCATCTCACATACAGTCTGCTGCCAAACGTGCTATCCAAAGTACAATGGCTCTCTATCCTATGCTTAAAAGTCCAACACTCTCTCTTGACTTAAAACTTCGCCTTTATGTTATGATGATCCGCCCTATGTTCATTTATGCTGC
The DNA here is from genome assembly GCA_022664845.1 of Lepisma saccharinum. Taxonomy (NCBI): domain Eukaryota; kingdom Metazoa; phylum Arthropoda; class Insecta; order Zygentoma; family Lepismatidae; genus Lepisma; species Lepisma saccharinum. The sequence continues at coordinate 40,412 of JAGDQP010001141.1, read as the reverse complement.
TCCTGCTTGGCAACATGCAACTCCTACTCATCCCAAGAAGCTCCAGATAGCCCAAAACAGAACTGCTCGCATCATCTCCGGACACTCCCGTGATACTCGCATTATCCAGATCCATGAAGATCTCAACCTTGAACTTCTCTCTGACTACATTGCTAGGCTCACACGATCATTCTGGTATCGCATCAGTAGTCAGGACTACTCAACATGTTCCTCTACAAGAGTTTGGCACCCGTGTACCGCTGAGATTCACATACCGCATACCCCGTCCGTTATGATCTTTTATTTTACAACTAATGATCCTACATCCTTAACTTCACTACACTCCACTGCATTCAACTCATGATATTTTCTTGAAGAATAATGTAACATGCACTAGAGCATTACATAACAACTGCAATTGTGTAAAAATTTTGGCTCGAGCATCTATGTCATCCCTCTCCCTCCTTTGAAGTATTCATCATGATAAAAACAGGGAAGCGACAGTTGCACCCTGTCCAACAACATACGTCGAACAGCACGCCAATGAATCACTACCGATGGAAAGCATGGCCTAACGGCCGAAACTTCACAACATAAATTGGTCATTAAATGGTAACTGGTACTCTTAGAGCTTATTTGAATAATAATGCTAGAATGAAATTAACACAATTCTTTCATATAAGTGAAGTCGATTTAATCTAATATGAATATTGGAAGCTTAGATTACAAGTTATTATTTCTTTGATCTTGATGATTAGAAATTTCACTATTAGGTTAACGTCCAAATTACCCATATTTTTCTAGAAATGTTTGGTCATTTTTTAACTTTGAATTTAATATCAGAATTTCTCGTTTATAACTATAGAACATACTAAGTAAGAAACTTTACAGTTAAATTTTTTGACTTGCTCTTCAAAAATATGATAAATTTTTGTGTATGTTGGTCTATACAACGCAACAACGACAGAAGCTCCATCCTTTGAGAAGGAAAATCTACAGTTTTGAATTATTGGAACACATGACAATTCCAACTTGCGAGGGTAAAATCTGCAACATTTCTGATAACTTCTTTTTGAATGTTATTTATTAAACATTAGTGGGTAAAATTCTAATCCAGTTGGCAGACTTGCGTCAATTATTTGGAAAGAGACGTTTAATCGAATTGTTAAATAATTCTTACCTAATTCTACAACCACATCTATTTTTATCACTTTGAAGCCAGAAATGGAAAAAGGATTTTCGAAAGAAAGGGACGTCATTGACTGGAACACTTACCATCAACCATTACGTGACATACGTATTATTATTATTATTGATTATTTTTTTTATTCTTATTAACGGGTTGCGGACAGTTGTATTTTGTCAAATACATAATATAGCATTCTAACCATACAGAGGCGGCGTTAGGTGAGCGCGGGGCCTAGGGCAATAATGACCCCGTGGGGCCAAAGTACAAGTAAAAATCGAAATGTTACATCTAAAGCCGATAAAGCAGTAAGCAACTTCCCCCTAAATGCTTCCTCTCACTTCTTCCTTTCATTCCTAACCCTAAATTTATTACTAAATGTTCTCTTCTTTAATGAACAACGGTTTCTTATGAAAACAAAATCCGACATAATTTATTTAAAGAAAGTACAATATAATTTATAAACTGCATTGCTAATTACAAGTGCTTCTTTATTCATTTCCATTTCACATTACATTTCGCATGGAAACTAGTTTATTTGTAAACTTTTTTTTTACAAATCAACTTTTATATCATTGAGTAAGAAAAATATCAACTCGGAACGCGGGGCCTGGGGTGGTTGCCCCAGTTGCCACCCCCAAACGCCGCCTCTGTAACCATATACTTCCACAAATACCTACAATTAAGGTGCTCATTTTCGTCAAACCCCACTCCAGTGCCGGGTTCAGTGGGGGAGGTAAAAGGGGGCAAGCGCCCAGGGCGGTATGTGGCCAAGGGCGGCATGCAAACAGCTAAAAATAAAAAATAAAAGCTCCTAAAAACGGAAGTAAAATCGCCTATTAAATTGAAATTGAGCTAAACATGTTCAAAATTTCCATGCAGGTGTACTAAGGCATTTCTTATGTTCTTCCATACAACTTACCTTCATCTTTAAAATTCAAAACAGCGATTCAAGTGAAATAGGCAGGTCTACTGCCTTACTGGAGTAGGTACTGCCTTACTGCCTTAGCGATGCCACGACAGGCTCCAGAGAAGATAACAAAAGTACACTACGTGATGCGAGACAATGTTGTGGCCGTCGCGTCGACCGGTCGTGTTGTTTGGCTAAGAAACGATGGACAGGGCGGCAAAATTTGTCCCTTTAGAAAAATGTCGACACTGCCCCACTCTCTCCGACCCTTGTGTTTCAATATTGTCCTAACCATCACGTTTTTACCTCGGCGTTACCACCACCCTCCGTATTCACCTTTTTTTTAGCACTCACACTCAGGTTCCACCAGCTTTCACCTTGACCTTGATCCTCAGCTTCAAGCCTTTGCTAAGCTATCACCCTCACCTTCATTATTACATATTCGTTTCCTTTTCACCCGTACCCTCGCGTTGTATCTTTAACTACACCCTCATCAATTATAGATCTAATTGAAGCTTCTATTATCATTATATGTTGTCTTAGCGTTCTTCTTCCATTCGGAAAATTTTTGAAAATATTGTGAACTAGAAGTGAATTTTATTTATTTTTTTCCACAAAGTAGCATCGTTTAATGTTCATCTAAGGTAAGCAGTTTCAATTCTTTAACACATTTTATCACATTAATACATACCAAAGTTTGTTTCTTCTTTCATAACGTATGCATAACGTACAAATTTCTATACAGTTGTTCAGTTTCGATAGCACAGTAGCTGGCAAAAGTCATACTCTTAATCGTATATGCTAACCTCACGTCATCTAAGCGAATCTAATTTAATAAATATCAATTATGCATGGCACCCGACCAGAAGTATTTAGAAATGAGGTGGTCAGCTTTGTCATCGAAACGTAGCACTTAAAATATATAGTCTTCCTGTGGATCATTGTCTCTTGTTCAAATTGTCAAGACATTACATTTCCTGTTAATAAGGAGTAGTTTCTCTGTAACTGATGACTTCAGAATTAAGTTTATCCTTTTCAGTATTGCTATCCTACTTCAGACTCTCATTATAAGAACTAAACAAAAGTACTTATTAAGCCACATGTCTGTTTACGGGTTAACCAAAATCTTGTAACCACACACACAGTTGAAAACAGTTTCTTAGAATCGAAAAATAAATTTTATTTGTGCACCTGTAAAAAGCAGGTTTCTTAAAATGAAAAAAAAAAGTTCTTATCTGTGAACCAGAAATTATTTTCTTAGAAATGAGATATCAGCATTATCTTTTAATTGAAAATGAGAATCTGTCAGTTTAGAAATAAGAACACACTAATCTTATTTTCAAATCCGTATACTCTCATTTTCAATTAAATGAGAATGGTTAAATCTCATTTCTAAGAAAATTGTTTCACGGTGTACAGATAAGAACTTTTTTTTACTCAATTTAAAAGAAAACAAAACAAGTTTTTTACTGTGCAGTACTGTATACATTTTAAAATATCTATAGTGCCAGACAATATGCATATATAATAATAAAAACAGACTGGACGACTATAATTTTGAAACAATATGCTCTGTAATATGTTGCAGTCGTACGAAATACGCAATACGTGTAGAATACGCAAGGACGCGATTTGCTGATACAATATCCAAACCGTGTAGTTTCGTTTCATCATTATTAATGGATATTGGTTCTCACTGTAAATGAAAATATATTTGTTTACTGTATTTAAAACTAAATGGTGTACTATAATTCAACTCAATTAAAACAGAATAGAAAATGCAAGAATATGGTGTTGAATAGAAGGAATTTCTCTTGTAAAGCGAATTTTTTAAAAAAAAACAAATAGGGTCACGGGATAAGTCTCCAGCCATTTAAGCAAATTTCTGACTTTGGTGGTGTATAAAAAAAATATTAAGAAGAAAACAGTTAAGTAAATACATACCATGGACTTTAGAACTTGTATTAGCGCTGTATAAAATGAAGATTGGTAAACCGTAAAAGATATAAATATGAGCATATAGCAAAAAAAAAAAAAAAAAAAAATAAGTTTCCAGCCACACGCTACCAGTAACCGCCCGTTAAGTCCCAATTTTCCAGCCACACTAGTCGTCAGACTTACTCTAAACGTTTACCATAAATACCAGAAAATAAAATAGAACAACAAAATATATATAACAAAAGAGCCCAGTTCTGTGAGTGCAAAACATATTAAACTGTGTTTGCTAACAGTGTTAACAAACGAAAATATCGCTCGTAAGTGTTACAGAAAAGTCAACAAAAACAGGCACCTTTTAATGCTGTAAAACAAAAAAGCCTTTGTTACGTACTGCAGGCAGTACTAGGAATAATTCTAAGCCTAGGGCGTCACTCCCAAATCCTCGAAACCCCCCAAAGTTATTTTTTTTGCGGTAAAAAATCGATATAAACCATCCAAAACTTCACCATTCTAATTTTGACTCTACACTCCCCAACGTGAAAAACCTGGCCGAATCCCTGGATCAATGTTAAGGGTTACTGTCTTGTAATCAATGGGTCCCGGGGTCGATTTCCGCTGGGCACACAGATGGTTACGCTCACATTAAATTGTAAGTTCCGTCCTTTTGACACGATCTTCATCCGGTGAAAGGCAATGGAAAACCATCATCGGCTTACCTGTATGGGACCTTCGGGATGAACACTCATCATCATGATCGGTGCTCGAAGTGGATTAGAAAAGGAAATGGTACGCTTGGGGTACGTTTCCACCTAGTGGTGGCAATTGTCTATTGAAAGTAAAGGCAATGAGCTTACATTAGTAAAAAAAAAAGCTAGGGGATACTCCAAATACAAAATTAAAAAGGTAAGGGCACGGCGTGCCCCCTCGTACCCACCCACTTCGAACACTGATCAGGATATAAAACAACTTCGTGGACCATTCTACTTTGCGTTTTGCCGGTGGCTGGAATCTGGTGTCATACGTAATTAACATTGGGTCCAGTTAACAGCCATAATGGCCATTTACTGGCTTCACACCAAAATTTAAATCAGTTATCCAGCCACGCAATAAGTGCCAAAGTATTCAACAAATCTATTTCAATTTTTTTTTTCTGCTGTGATTACCAATGTTTTCTCTTTCAACATGTGTATTTTTATCTATGTATATTATTTTTTTAAAAAAATTCACCGATTCATACCTGAACTTTCTCCTCCTACTAACGATGCACACAATGGAGGCTGAATTTGTATGTTCACAACTTCATCACTAAGCCTCAAAATTTGAAACAGCTAATGAGAACGCAGATTATATCTCAACATCGAAATGATTGAGAAAAAAACATGAGATACGCGAGTCAAACATCAGACGCCTTATTTATTTACTTTTAAAACTGTAGTGGCTGGAAACTGGTTCGTGGCCGGAAACTGGTGCCGTGACCCTACGTATATTGAAAATTTTCCTTCTTATTAGCTAAAATACGTCGTCACAACAGCGGAATCTTTTTAAACCAATGGTTTCACTATGACGCAGTTTAAATCCAGAGAGAGAGAGAGAGAGAGAGATGTTCAATAGTATCAGAGGCAACCCAAAAGCTCACGTACTATATCTTAACATGGTAAAGTGCAGGAATCCACTTGATATAAAGGCGGTGAACAAGCTCGCCCCATTCAACCACCACTAGAGTACCTTGTTAAGATATTATAGCGATAATTTCCTTTGCGCAGGTGGCTTTTATAACAGAGCTTGTTCTAGACACACGTACCTACAGTGTGAAACAGTATGTTACCAACGCATTTTTACTTCCTACCTTTTTTTTGTTTCGCTCTTACCTTGTTAATAGTGATTGTGTCAAAAGGAGGCGGAGTTGCAATAGGAGTTCGTGTGAGGTTCTATAGTTATCAACACTTCCCACTTGGTTTAGAATACCCGTGAAAATATCAGTGTTAGTAAAATAAAAGAAGTATTTAAGTCAAGGGTTATCTCTCGTAGGCACAGTACATTACAAGCTGGGAGAATGCCAAACTAGGTTTACAACGGTGTTTGGAATATTAAGTAGGAGATTCCACTCCATGATTCTTGTTTGTTTTGGCTAGTGTAATGTCATGGAGTTGCTTACTGTCACGATTTATAGAAATTATAATCCTATATATCTCCTCCCTTGCTGTTATTACTCGCTCTTGCTCATTTATCACACATTGTCAAGGAGAAAGCTGTAGAGGTTCCGGGTTCGACCACTTGCAATGGTTAGGTCTGTTCTCAGTTCTGCTCTCATTACTTCAAGGACTGTAATTCTTGAGGTTTTCTTTGAGAACACGCTTTTGTTTTCGGTGTGTCTCCTTCCCTTACTCGGTACCAAATGATACCAGTCTTACTCGACAAAAGTTACTTCTAGAGAACCAAATTCACTCCAGGAGCGAAATGCCAGCCTTCGTAAGCTAGTAGTTACGCTCACTGATTATAGCTAACCATGGCCAGTCTCGCTCACGCTGGCTATCCTTACTGCGGTTTTGACAATTTATGAATACCGGGATAGTATATTTAATAATTGCCCTAGACGCCACTTTCTTTTTCCACGGCAGTAGTAAAGTGTAAGATGTGATAGCCTGTAGTTTTATGGTGTTTTGTAATGGACAAAAGCGTACAGTTTTTGTTATTAATTAGAAGCAACATCAATATTAATGGCTAGTTTGGGCTTTGAAACTGTCTACGTAATTGATCTGTTCAAGGATGATTCCTTGAAGATGAGGGTGCACTTCTTTTGTGGTTAAAGTCTGTTTCAAGTGAACTACCAAGGACATGAAGAGGCAAAAAGATATTAATATTCCTTCTATCATTTAAAAACTGCATACATAGGTCAATCCAATACACATTGAGGAAGGACAACATCAGTAGGAGGTGCCGGAAACATAAAAAATCTTCAAGTGCAGTATGTTGCAAGTACAGTAATAATTATTCATGCTTTCTGCTTTGAAGAAATTACTGATGTTTCCCGTACTTACAGTTCGAGTACATGAAATCTGTAGATTATCTTAACTTTGCACATACACAGTTTCTGGCAAATTACTGTGGTCTTGTTTTGTAGATCTAGTTTCTTATTTAGGGTATAACCAGTGATGTAATGGAAGGTATACGCGGGTATACGGCGTATACCCACCTTAATTTTAGGCATCACCGTATACCCAACTAAAGTTTATGAAATATGCAGATATATGGTAAAGTAAGCGAGAGGTTTCGTTCTAAAGAGCGAAGCGTATACCCACCTAAAATTTAGCATTACGCCCCTGGGTATAACTAGCCATTTTCAAGGTTCCGAACAATGATTTTTATTTTATTATGCTTGACACCTCTCATCCTATGTTTGGATAATTAAGCAAGTCCAGTCTGGTGTTGACGCTATAGTTCTAACATCCAGATTGGCCCATGTCCCTGCTGAATAATAAAGATTTCCATTATCCGGAAAATAAAACCTCAAGCGAAAGGTTGCTGTTTCATACCATTGTTGAAGTCTCCGCTTGAAACAAATTACAATCCTCTGTTCTGGTAACTATAAACTGAAGTACTGTAGAGAAACAGTAACAGTTTATATGTTAATTAGCAGTTTCGTCAGTACGTATTTTTAAAGAATGGTCAATGTTATTGTAGTGTATCCAAATAAGTGAATGTCACCTGACGTGAAGAAGTTACTTCTTCATTTTCTTGTGATTTAAAGTTAGTTCTGGGTATTATAACGCTTATAATTTTGGATGCCTTTTTTGAAGTGATTATTATACTTTCTTGAAGAAAAATCTTTTATTTATATTTCTCTAATGAATGGGAATAACATTTTTTAATTATATCTTGTTATTTTACGTATTGGATAACAACTTTTGACAAATGACGATAGCCTTTTCCCTAATAACTGACTCCAACCTGTTCGGAATCACATACATCTAAAGAAATGTTAAAACTGATAAATACCCAATGCATTATCTGCGCATTTATTTACTTAAATCTTTAAGCTCTGATATCATGGTAAGTGGTCCCATCTGCCGTTTTCTGTCTTCCATTTTCTTCGTGGTTCTATCCTAAAAGGGGTTTAATTGAACAGCGTATCTCCAACTTTCTCTGTCCAATGTATCTCTTTTCTTGCGCTGGTAAATCATTTCCTTTCTCAATCCAACAATATCCCAAATTTTCTTCCTTCTTTTCTACTTCCTTCGTTCATTTCATTTCTTTATTAAGCGTGGATTACAACTATTTGATCTCCGTTTGACGCTCTTCGTTGGAAATTTGTTATTCTGTTGAAGTTTTCTTTGTTTCTTTTTTTCTAGATTCCTTGTTCTTTTTTCATATTTTTGATGATCTGTTTCTGCTCTGATAATGATATTGTCATGACAATGAAAACGTATTTAGTTTTTCTTCTTCTAGAAGTCTTCTGTTTCCTTCAATCTAATCCCTACGACTCTTCTTTTGTTAGAATATGGTTAATCAAATTTGTCTTCTTGTTATCTTATCGCTATTTTCATGAATCCTATTTTATTTTCTATTCTCCTCAAATTTCTTCATTGGTCTGTCTATTCGATCTTTTCCATTCTTCTCATCATTTACATTTCGAAACTTCCGACGAACACTTCCTTATTTCTTCTTATCATCAATGTACACGAGCTGTACAAGACTACACTCCATACAAAACACTTATTAAGCTTATCTACTTAACGTATTTGATATTTTTCATCTACAAATTTTGCAAGACTGTAGATAATTAAGAAAATATTTATACTGTATTACTAAATAAAATATGTAGGAGAAATCTCTCTGGAAAACTCTTTGGAAAGTTCGAACTCGCTTTTTCCTCGAGAAATGTTGACCAAATTCAGTTATATATTACGTTAAAGTTAGTTAACTAGAATTACGTATATCAATTGGAAGGTCCATAAGTAAACCTTGATAAGGCACTATTCTTTATTTTCCCAGGGGAATAAGCAAATAGTTTCAAGAATCCTAAAATGGTATTTTCACAAGTTACTTTTTTTTTTATTTTCATTTAAATTAAGAAGAAACATCATGATTTAACTTGTATATATTTGTTTAATAGTTATGACAATACACTATTTTTTCTTCGTCAGTACAAATTTTACAGATGACAAGTTCGTGACATATTGCGTGATTGCGTCTTCTGCTATCAGATTACAAACACTTGCAATCTATTTAAAGTCGTTTTACAATTACACATTATTCTTAATCTCTTATTTTCGTAACGCACACGGGACGAAAACGTCTATCCCAGCAACTGGGCCACAAATATCTACGCGCGCGTATAAATTCCTTGGAATACCACTTAGGGTGCAAGCTAATAAATAGGCAGTACCACTTTTACCGGAGGGGTCTATTTTCTTGTTTACTACGTTAGAAAATTCATGTACTGATGATCTATTGGAACAATGGTAAGATTTTTAGTAATAATATTTACTAACTGGTAATTGCTTTGACCTAGTCCTCGTGATTTCCTTGTTACAGTCGCGAACCGTGGAATCTACAAAAGCAAGCAGGTTCTAGTCTTACTATTATTGATTGTACTGAGTTTTCTAGGCAATTTTTCAGTTTCACCACACGAATGTTAATATGATGTTAGATAAGGATTTTGGTTGCTACTTCTCCATTCCTCTCCTAGAGAAATGATCTTCGAGAGATGTCATCCCTCAAACTTGCAACTGGCTTAGATATAGCTGTCTTCCTGTCCTTTAAATTTAAATAAATTTCACTTCTCTTTGATCCGCATAAGCACAACTCTGACTCTGAGATTTTATTTTTTTCCTGTCTCCTTAAATATATATATATATATGTAATTTTAAAACTGTAAATAACACAGTAACCGAAATATGAGGTAACAAGAATTTTGTTCTCATACCGTATCAGTAGGCTATAGTCAAGGAGTTGTCAAAGAACAATAGCTGTAGGCTAATGTTAACGAGTTTTCATAAAACAATAGTTATTATAGGATAAAACAACAACTGTAGGTGAAAATCAAGAAGTTACGACAAGACTACAATCGTAGAGTAAGATTAAAGAGTCCTGACAAAACAAAACATTGTAGGCTTAATTTATATATAAATAGAAAGAGTTGTGTCAAAACAATAATTGTAGGCTAAAGTCAAAGAGTTGTGACAAAACAATGTAGGCTAAAGTCAAAGAGTTGTCACAAAACAATGTAGGCTGAAGTCAAAGAGTTGTCACAAAACAATAACACTGAACAAAGATATAGGCTTAAGTAGTGCCTACTATCAAGATAATGTCTAAAATATTGTAGTATAACGTATTAAAAATCAATACAATCATAGTTTAGTTTACATACTTTGTTCTATATTTGCTACTCCTTGTTTGTTGTTAATTAAGAGGAAGAACGTTTATGTTTGTGTGTGGGTGTTTGAGCTACAAGCATGTATAATGTAACGAAGATTATACACCAAGAATCTTGTGAGTCGTTATCTTGAAATGTGTAGTATTCTTAATGTCCCCTAGACATTATAAAACATCAATTTGAAAGGTTAAAAGAGGAAAAAACAAACAAAGCAGCAAGTACTAGAAGAAGATTTATGCATTCTATGCACCATTACAACCTGTGAGGTCAATTTCATAAATAAAGTGGAACTACAACATTAAAATTTACAACATTGTTATGTATTTTCACTGGATATGTACCTATAGACACTACTGAAGTCATAAGTCAGAGGAATACCTTTCGAGAGTACGCATCCAATGGGAGAGTCTTACCAATAACACACTTGGGGGTTCCAATGTGACTTTTTTTTTTTAAGAAAAAGAGATACATGGATGTTATTCATTGTCGCAAAATGCGATACTATCTACAGAGGCTTAAAGTTCATCAAAGGCATTTAAATGTGATGTTTGGTAAGCTATGGGTATGTAGCTGCTATTCACATCCAGAACATATATTTTTTGTTATAAGTTTTTCTTTTCTTTCTTGATGTTAATACCATCCATGTCTCTTTAAGTCTTTTTCCTCCTTAAAATATTCACTCCATACAATCCTCTCAAGAACTGGAATCAAGAATTTTATATATGGTCCTAAATGGCTTTAGCAACCAGAACATCTTGGAAAGTAGCAAATAGTATATGAGTTAGTACGCAAAGCTTCTACAGGATTTTCTCCTTAATCAGCTGATAGTGATGTCATTCAGTTTCTTTCTTCGACAATACACAGAAAATGCAGAACGGTGTCCTCATCGAGTATTAAACACCAAAAGAATGTTTAGTTTCTGATTGACGATGTTTAGTTTGTGTGTTGCTATACAGATAATTCTTAAGACAAATGTGCTTTAAGGTGTAATGTTAATAATGGTTTTCTTGTACTTGGTCATTTTAGAGAAAAAGTGATTTTCCTCTTGGATAAACGAATCGTTGATTCTTAAATTGTTATTTCTGAAGAAGAAATTTGTGAAAATTATCAGTATTTTTTAGTCCTGTTTTCAAAACTCCAGAGTATAATTCTCAATAAGAATTGTATGTTGGACGTCAATATGGAGATACCTGTCTTTTTTTCTTTATATAAAGAAAACTCAGAGTTTAGGTGTACCAGGTGTATACATAAGTTTTTGCCGGGTTTTTGGTAAAGAAAACACGTAATTTTCAGGGGAAATTAATTTTGTTTTATTCAAAATATTGGCCATCGGCTTCTACACATTTCGCCCATCTTTCAGGTAATTGATGCATACCATGCCAGAAAAACTGCTTTTCTTTTGCGGCAAACCATTCGTCGAGCCATTTTCCAACGTCTTCGAAATTACTGAAGTGCTGCTCTGCGAGATCGTGCCCCATTGATGCGAAGAGGTGATAGTCAGATGGCACCAGGTCTGGGGAGTACGGCGAGTGCGGAAGGATGTCCCATCCAAGCGATATCAAGGTGTCTTTCACTGGTTTTGCTGTGTGAGACGGCGCATTGTCGTGTTACACAATCACTTTGCCATGTCTTCGGGCCCATTCCGGTCGTCTTTCGATCAATGCGTGATTTAAATTAATCATTTGTTGACGATAGCGTTGTGCATTAACGGTTTCGCCGGGCTTCAAAAGTTCATAATACACAATACCGCTCTGGTCCCACCAGACACAAAGCATGGTCTTCTTGGCGAAGGGATTTGGCCTTGGTGTTGAAGGACCGGCTTCGCCAGGTGAAAGCCACGATTTTTTCCGCTTCGGGGTTTTCAAAATAAATCAATTTTTCGTCACCCGTCACAATTCGATACATAAAGGATTTTCTTTCGTGGCATTGAAGCAGCATTTCACAAGTGACTTTGCGATTTTCTATTTGACGTTCATTCAAATCGTATAGGACCCATTTACCCAGTCTATTGATCTTCCCCATTGTTCGTAAACGTCTGCTGATTGTTTCTTGTGACACATTTAATGCTTTTGCCAATTGCTGTTGAGTTTGAGTTGGGTCATCCTCCAATAACACCTGCAATTACTCATTTTGGCACTTTTGTGGTCTACCAGAGCGCGCACTGTCTTTCACATTGAAATCACCACTTTTAAATTGTCGAGACCATGTCTCACATGTTCTAATCGATGGGGTGTGTTCACCATATGTTTCTACCAGCACACGATGACTTTCAACAGCCTTTTTCTTTTGATTAAATAAGAAAAGCAATGTGTGCCGCAAATGTTCTTTTTCAGGCACAAACTTCGACATGATCACTGAACGATAAAACAAAGACGCTAGTGTTTGGCGGACTCAACTTGTGTGTGTTTATAGTTTAATGTCAGACGAACAAAATGACGTATGTATCAAATGAATACGCTGCGTACTTTTCGCTGGCGCCATCTCTTAGGTAAACCGGAAACTACTTATGCATACACGTGGTAAGTGTATTGCAAGTGGACAATACACTATTGTATTGTACTGAAAATACATTTATTGTACTGTACGTATACGGTTGCATTACATACAGCTTCATTGGTCTGTTTGCTATTAAAAATGAAAACAATAGCTGTTTCTGAGTTTAGAGTTTTCCAGTTTTTTGGTCAAAATGGTTAAATTTAGATATTTGCTCTTGTGTTTCATTCAACGTCCAATAACACAATCCGAATATGTTGCAAGTAAATATCCAAGTAATGTGTTGGCATTAGTATCTTCTGCCTAGTCCTAATTAGGCATCATAGAGAAAGTGTTTTTTTTAAGTAGTTTTTCTCTTCTTTTTTCTCTCACGCTTAACCCAAACAATAAATTGTGAGAGCTTTCAAACAAGAATATATTAATTGCAGTACAATAATTAAAATAGAAGTTACATGTATTTCACTCAAACTTTCCTATTTCACTAAAATGCTGCAGAGTTGGAAAAAGGGTTATTATTATTATATTTTTGGTAACAACAATAGTGTATACATAAAATCATACTTGAAAGATTAACTTTTATTGACACACTGCCATTTCGTTTAAGAAAATTAAGAAGAAAGCGAAAATTGAACGATTCAGAGGAATTTCATTTCCACTGAATGATACTTTATTTTAAATGTATTCATCACTGACTTTCTTGTTTGATGTAATTAAGGCCCTCGCGTGTCGAAAATATCATCATAGGTGCAAATTCCGACACTTCTTTGACTTCTGGTTCTACGGCCACTACACTTGCATCTGCTCGGAGTAACGTTTGAGATTCTAGGTAAGAGCGAACTAACGTATCGTGTAAACTTAGTCTGACGGAATTAGAAGCAACTAACTTACAGTAAACATCTGTGTGAACTTAGCTTCGTGGGTTCCGTTCAATGATAATTACTTCACTGAGAACAGAGTCCTATGTTACCGGATCATAGTCGTATGCGCTTGTGTTCATCTCTCAGAGATCACATCGCGGCTACTATTTAATCTTATAGAAAACGACAGGAACTTACAACTTACCATGGTATATATGCACATTTCTCAAATACGTGTTTAAGAACTTTATCTGACCTGGCCAGCGAACACGAAAAGTTTGCCAATCCCTGATCTATAGAATGAGCGACAGGTAATAATTTTCTTTAACCTCCATCCTCACCCTGAAGTTCTCGCTTCATTCTTCAGTCAGGTGTGGATTTATAAATATTGTCATTAAACCCGGGCCCAGGCTGCCAAATTTTGGGGGCTCAATTATTCCTAACTACTACCAGGCATTGGGAAATATAAACACTGGTTGGGGTAGTTGTATCGGTAATATTGGTACTGGATACTTCGTGTTCATGGTAACAGTGATTCCGCCAGACTCTCCCTGTGGAGGTATGATCCCCCAAATTCTCGAGAAACAACCCTGCTACATTTTAAATTATTGAGGTGAAAAATCGATAGAAACTGTACAAAACTCCACTTACACCCTCCTAATTTTGACTATACATAACCCAAACTGAAAATCAGGCGGAAATCCTGGATGGTAATCAAGGAATGCGAGGTCCTGATTCTTTTTAGGAGGGGAATGGAAATATGTTACATTTTATATTGAGGATGGTACATAATGGGAACGCTAAGTTCAGCGTGCTTTGAACTCTAAATCCGGGCCTGCGTTCAGCCTTACGTTTCAATTCAGTCTTCACTGCCACCCATCCTTACATCTTCGTTTCGCCCTTATTCTCACTCTCATGCGATGTGTAGACTAAATCCTCACCAAGACTGTCCTCATAAGGTTGTAAACATGGACTATCAACACAATTCTGGTTAATTAACAGGTGATTCTATTTTTGTCGTTAGGCTGCATAACATTCTAGGATGATTGATAAAAGAATGAACTAGTGATCCTGTGATTCATGGACATCAAAGTCGCTGGATTCTTGATCAAATTGCAAAACTGCTAAGCAAATTGACGCCAGTCAGTAGGCACTTTTTTTTCTAGCTACTTTTGTCTTGGCGCTATATTGCACAACAGACAGAAAAAACGTTACGGAAATTAGAAAAATGATACAAAAACAGAAGAGATAAAAGGGCGTTCCAAAAAACAGAAAAGGCATGAAACAAAATAAAAGAAGAAAAGATATGAAAACATTTTTAAAAAAGCAGAGAAACTACTACGACATCTAAAAATCAAGATTCAAGAGTATATGAAATCTCACTAAATGTGATTTGAGAATGTTTTCGCTTTTGGAGGAAATCTTGACTTTTTGAATATACTTAGGGAATCAATCCATTTGAAATCTCCATCTGATTTTTGGAAAGAGGATGAATGACTCAATGTTCAAACTAAAGCGCGCACGAACATTATTCATCCATAATTTGCAAATTTGTAACTTCTTTCAAAATCAATTATCAACATTAAAATAGAGAGGTTTATTTAGAACATTTTCCGCAATCTGCAGAGTTATTCTAAAGAATATTATCAGTATGGACAGTTAAATATTTTTCTTTGTGCAGTATTTGTAAAATACTTATGAACGTCTCGTTTTCTTAGGCATAAACAGAAAGATGGATAAAATGACTAATTGGTGATTGATTGATTGAGCGAGTGAGTGATTGGTCCTTTAATTGATTGATCAATATTATGATAGACGAGATAGCATTGCTCGTGCTGATGGGAAGGTTCACATAGGTTGTAAACAATGAAAGCATTAGGCCAATTTGTTTCTACGAATGTATTATAAAAATGTTACGTATAATGACAAAAGCTAATTACAACAAAGCTTCAAATATATGCCACAGTCAACCTTGATGCTTTTTGTAGATCTTATATGAATATGTTTCATGGGAGCGTAGGGTTGCAAGCAATCGCTATTGTCCTCAAATTAACTTTTCAAACTACTCAATTCATCATAATGCACAAAAATATGATACTGTGAAGTCTTATATTGGTATCTTGTGGTCTCAAATGACATTACCGCGGTCGATCTGAGTGTCTTAGTTGCATGAAAATCACTATCTTTAATCATCTGCACATGCCCAGGAAAATCACAATGTGATGGATGACAGTCGTTCGCTCATTCTACAAAACATTCATAGATACACGTTTTCACACGGTGTAAAAAACGGTTTCTTAAAATTATGAAAAAAAGTACTTATCTGTGAACTGAGAAACAATTTTCTTAGAAATGAGATATCAGCAGTCTTGTTTAATTGAAAATGACAACATGTTGATGTGATAAAAAGATGATTAATCTTATTTTCAAATCGGTTTGCTCTCATTTTAAATTAAATGAAAATGTTTATATTTCATTCTCTAACAAAAATTTTCTCAGTCCACAGACAAGAACTTTTATCTCAATTTTAAGAAACCGTTTTTTTCACCGTGCACTGTCCTGCAAGGCATGATCGTTTCGTATGTTAATTAGAACATTCCATTAATATACTACTATTAGTATGAGTGATATTTTTTTCACTACTGCTTAGTATCGGAACGCATGTTTCTATTCAATCCAAAAACTTCTAACATCGCGATTAATATCAAGGATATTGAAATTGAAAATATACAGAACGATTATTCTGCCGGTAATACTTTACAGTCGCGAAAGTTGGAGTACGACCCTAGCAGATGAACATAAAATTACGTGTGTTTGAAAATAAGGTTTTGAAAAAGATGTACAGGCCGAAACGGGACGAGATGACTGGAGAATGGAGGAGACTACATAATGAAGAACTCCACGGACTGTACGATTCACCAGATGTTGTAAAAATAATGAAATCGCGACGACTAAGGTGGGCAGGGCATGTAGCTCGGATGGGGGGGGGGATGAAGATGATATTTTATCCTGGTTAGAAGGGCGGATGGAAGGAGACCATTGGGAAGACGGAGACGTCGTTGGGAGGACAGTATTAGAAGAGATCTTTGAGAAGTAGGCGTTTGTGATGAAAACTGACTTGATGTTGCCCAGGATAGAATCCAATGACGAACGTTTGTTACTGCAACGAACTTTCGAGTTCCATAAGCCATAGAGTTAGTTAGTTAGATATTTTCTTCACTAAACATAAACTTCAAGCTAATTTATCATCATCCACAACGTTTCCATTAATCAGAGAATAAAATAGCTCGATATTAGAAACGTTTCAGAATGGGACACATATTCATATGAACATATTTCATTACCACCTTTAATATTACTAAAAAAAATATTGATCTTTCCTCCTGATTCACCCTGTATAAACACAAAGACAGATGCATTGTTCTCTTTCGGGACATGTGATCTCACCCCACCTTTCGATGCACCATTTTGCTTACTCTTGTGCTCAAAGAACCAAAGAAAGGCAAATTAAACATCACTTAGTGTGAAATCAAACAATAAACACTTTGCCACTACAGACAGCAGTCTTCGTAAAATCCAAAGAGAGCATGCAAACTAAATTCATTCTGCAGCGATCATTTACACACAAAGTGGGAATGAGTGTAGGGAATAAGGTGGTTCATTTTCCCAATATAATAATAATAGTAGTAGTAAGACAGTTACGACCTCCTGTGGTTTCCCTATACTTTAACTTCTTCTAGCTGTGATGTACAGTATATGTTTCGTGGGGGTCAAGACATTATTATAATGCACATAATCTCCCCCCACTTACAATGATAATGGAAAGAGCACCCCCCCTTGGCATATAAATGACGAAGTAATGAAGGTTTATCGAAAGAACGCACTGTGGGGTCTCCCTCACTCTCAGTGCAGTTATAATGAAAAGAACGAGAGAGAAGTGAATGAAAGCATTTTGTTGTGACTTGTTTCGGAAAGGATAAAGAAACGCCATAGTTCAGCCAGCAGCATCACTTAGAACGAAAGAATGGGAGATCTTGAAAGAAGAATGAGGGAACAGAAGAAGAAGAAGAGGTAATAGAAGAAGATACTAGAAAAGAGAGGAGAACATATTTGCTTAAAATTACATCAACAGGCATGCATAAACACTCATATATTTCTTCCAGCATGACCCACATATCACCCTCATTCGACTTTCATCTGTCATTGCCAAACGTTTTGGTCGTAACATTTTCATGGGTGCGAGGTTGCTTGCTCGCTGGTTGTTTTATTTTTCTGTTTTTGTTTTGTAAGCTTTGTAGGTGGCAGTGTGAAAGGTCAAATTACTCTCATAAAGAGAAGCCTCTCTTTTCTCCTTTGAATCCAGCGAAGAGAGGATCTTCTCCTCTCCCTCACCGCTTCTACATATCGTTCATGGCTTGCTAATGTAATTCTTTTCCTTTTTCGTATTGTTCTTACTTTATTTTTGCGTAAAAATTACACTTTAACTTTTCCAAGTCAAAACAGAAAGAGAAAATAAACTCTCCATAAACGTATTGTATGGCATGAATATAAAACATTTCTTTGGTGTTTTTTTTTTTAGAGTATGATTCGGAGGCTATGACCTAATGACCTATACCTATTACCCTTTATACATAGGTCACTACATTATAGTTTCTGTTGATCTCTGCTATTATGTTGACATACGAGGCCTAATCAACAAAGCGTTGAGATCAGTAATAAACGAATTTATATGTAAAGATGAAGGAGTCTTATACGGATTTTGTGAATCTACTTTACTTTGTCTAGGAATCACCAACTGGTGTTAAAGAAACAATGAATGTAATAGAATACAAAAAAGACTTGTATAAGCATTGGAATTTGGCCTCTTAACATGTTCGAAATAAACAGGTCCACTTGCAGATTTCTAAAAAAATCTAAAAGGTGGCCAAAGGTCTACATTTTCCGAAAGAAGTGCCCCATATAGCGTATGTATATTCTAGGGATATGTTACAAATATTCCCGTGGGATATGAGAATACCTTCAATAAATTCTAGGATATTCCTAGTATACGCTTAGAACATTCTATGAATAGATTAATATCAAGGATGAATATTCCTTGTGTTATTCCAGGTATGTTCTGGAAATACGTGTAAAATATTTATCCTTTCGGAATATTCTGAGAATATTATAGCAGAATTCTGTACTATCTGCTTTCTGTTACACACGTAAGATAAAAATCAAACGTATTACATTATCTCTGATACGATTCTGATGTATTTTCGTTACCAAAGTCGAATGATGAATGTTGTCAAATGCTTTAGAAAAATCCATAAACACCACTATTGAATGTTGGCTCGTATTCTGAAATTGTAGAAAAAATTAAACGTGCCAATATTACGTATCCAAACCTTGTTTGAAAGAACAAATGGGTAGGATATAAATAAATATTTTGATTTTTTTAAACTTCACGCACATTTAATTTTCTCAGGCTTGCAAATTAAGCGATAGAAAAGGTTACTTTGTGTTTCTCCCACACTTTTTCTTATATACGTCAATAGATTGTCTTATGGATAGTAAGTAGTAACTGTTATACGAATTACCGCCTTGTCTTTTTATATATGTGAGTATGTATTTATTAGTTAGAAATATTCTCTATTTGCTTTATTTCTTCACACACACACACACATATTTCAGTGGTACTCTCTAGCAAGATAGGGCGATGTGACGTATTTAATTTTGAGTCAAGGTAAAGAAATTAAACATCAAAATACTCAAGAAAATGAAAAATTGCAACCGAATGTAAAATTTCTCAGCAGAAAAACCTTTATTTAACTACAAGTAAGAAACGGTAATATCCGCAAGAACACAATGTCCAAAATACGATATTTTTACAATAGAAGGAAGACAAAGTCCGTCTCTACAACAGATTGTGAACGCTGTTTTAGTGTCAAGAATATGATGATTTACTGTGCAACGAACGGTTATGTTTGTAACAACAAGTACTCCACCTATTGAATTTTCCGAACCTTTTGCGTAAAGTACGTGTAAAGGAGGCTGACGAAATGTCATTGTTAAAAATCCGGGACATCTTGTTTGAAATTTACAACTGTCTTATTCTATGTCTTAAGACCCGTTAATTACATCATGTACACTTAACCAAATTAAAGCAATATTTGAAATTTTAACTCCAGATGCCACTCGAATCTAGAAGCAGAATAACACTCATCCGCGTGCAGTGTGAATGAACAATAAGCGAATGAGTGAACAAAAAAAGTGAAAGCTTAATAATTCAGGAGTCGTTGAGAAGTTAGGAAATTCATGAGATTTATCGTTGCAGGGACGTTATACTGAAAACCGGTACAATTCCGGATTACCTGAACATTTGGTCACCGAGTGTAAAGTCGGTTAGCGAAAGGAATCTAATATGTTCTAGAATCTCTTTAAGAATCGTGACAATGATTCTGCTTATGATGAAAAAGCTAGGACAAAGTTTTATTGTGCGGAGGATGTAAATCCAGTCATCTGCAACTCATGTTTTAAACTTGTTATCTGGGCTGTAAATTTCATGCTCCAAATGGACATCAAAAACTTTGTTTTTGTGAAATTCACTATTTCCTCCTGAACTTGTTTATGATTAAGCAATCTAGTTTAAAAATATATTATATCCACGTCTTATTTCAAGCATGCTTCAATTCGTTGGCACATACATTTGACAAACTGATTAAGTAAAACTACTAAAACCTGCAGTGCCATCTATTGTACATTAATTTCCGTTTCCATAGAAAGGCAGTATTTTGATCACAATCATCCTTATTACCTGCAGATGGGGATCTAGTAAAACAGTAGTTATTGGCTCTTAAATTTGCTTCCTATTCAGTTGATGCCAACACTAGTCAAAAGAAACCTTAGTTGTATGAATAGGAAAATAGAAATTAACTAAGGATATTCATAAAATAAGAAACCTCAGTAAAAATCATAAATTTTCTCTAACGCACAGTGTCACAAAATCAGTAACACTAAAATATTTTCTTTCAATTAAGAAAATTAAACATATTCCCATTTGTAGACTACGTGTCCCAAGATGCTAACTCACTTCATGTTTGTTATTTACATACAAGTTCAGATACTGGGCGTGGATATAGAAAAAAAAACACATTGTTTTAATATAGTGGATTGAGGAAAGATGCCACATATTTTGGTCTAGGGGCCATTGCAGAGTAATTAAAAGAAACAGAAAAGCGAGATTTTGCACAAATATATTTTAAACTTTCATGCTCATACTGACGGAAGTGCATCAAGCTAAATATATACACAACGGATATATGGGTTTTTAAACTGAACCCTCAAAATGGGCATCTTACCTTTGGTAAAAACTTTATTTTTATATGGGCCAGTCTAGTAAAGGGCATCTTACTAAAGTGGAAGATGCCCACTCACCTGGGGGAAGAGGCCTAATACATTATAACTAAGATATATGACAATAACAGTGACATTAAAATGTGAAACTTCATGACTGTATTATAGATTATAGCTATATATATATAATGTGGCGGCCGTCTTGACTGTGGTCAGTGATTCAGCCCTCCTGTAGTAGTGCCACTCCCAAATTCTCAAGAACATCCCTAACTTTAAAACTTTTACGGTTAAAAATCCATATAAACCATGCAAAACTCCACTTACACCTCTCAATTTTGACTTTACCCACCCACCCAAACAGAAAATCCTGGCGGAATTCCTGAGGTTTATCCAGAGTTATCCTTAATCACACAAGGTTAATGCTGGGATGATGCATTCGAAAGTAGGCCCTGGTCAACTTCTTTCCTATATCCTTACCCTACCCCTATTGTGCCCTCAGTTATACTTGCCTAAAGGCCATAAATGACATTCAAAATCTATTGAATACGTACGTAGACTGCCAATTAGAAGTGTTCTTGTATTGATTACATTCTGTTCAAGATGACTAGTTCAAAGAAACGAGTGTCTTACCTGAAAACAATGAAAACAGACTTATTTAATACAATTTACGTAGTGAAGTGTCCCCAACCTTCGGAGCAAATCCCCACTCCACATACATGGCTTCTTTGTGGTACAGTCAAAGCAAGTACTTGACAGTCAAAACTACCATATTAAAGTGCATTTCCTGCTCTGTTGTGGAATTTCGTCTTAAACTGTTTACTGAGAAGAAGAAATTATTTATAGGTTGAAAAAACAAACAGATTTTTCCTTCGTCTCCACGTTGCAGATAACGCGACATTTACTATGGCACCTTAAAGAGCATACTGACTAGTTCTTTCACACCATACAACCCTATCATTAAGACTCGTCGGGCCGGTGCAGAGCCAGAGGGGCCCAACTGTAACGCTGTTTGGCCACCATTGGCCCTACGTCTTGCTGATAGGGAAGTTTTCCATCTAGTGTCGTAGTTATGGATAACCATCTTTTTCCGATAGGTATCTTCCCTCAAATCATCTAACACTACTACTGGAACTATTACTATGGCTATAGTGTTACTTACCATTGCTCCAAATTTATATTTAAATGGTTTAGCAGTTATAACGTACAGGAATATTGTATTCAGCAATTGATAAGAACAGATAAAATGAATTTTATGGGAAGTAACAGCACTATGGCCTTCGCCTGTCCCTTACCTTTGTCACGTCAAAACATACCGTAGCTGTTAAATTCAGCAATTGAGTCTCGTTACGATGCACACGGTAACTAGCCAGAAATTGTAATTCCGTTAACACGTAGATGGTTGATCGATTCATCAACATAACAAATTTGATTGTAATCGGTCAAGCCGCTCCCGTGTGATACGCGAAAATGTTTCATTGTTAGTGTTGCCCACGTGACGAGGCGAAACAGAGAAGTGCTCATGGGAAACGAAATGCCACAGAACTCTCGTATTATAGGATCCTATGTATTTTCGAGACGACACAGTCTCAATCTCGTCTCGTGAGCAACACTCGTTACTATGGAAACGTTTAACAGACTAATGTCTATAAACCATCTGAGTAATGTATTCCATCATTTTGACAATTCTGATAGTCCATTATGCGATTGATGTTCTCAATGAAGTATTGTCTCAAGCAGAATGTCATTAATGTAATAAATGCATAATTAATGTAATGTAATGCAAGTAATAAAAGTAATGTATTGTAATATAAGTACAATGTAAGTAATATACTGTAATGTAAGTAATATAAAAAGTAATGTACTGTAATATAAGTACAATGTAAGTAATATAAAAAGTAATGAAAGTAATGTACTGTAATATAAGTACAATGTAAGTAATATAATGTAAGTAATGTACTGTAATGTAAGTAATATAATAAGTACAATGTAAGTAATGTACTGTAATATAAGTAATGAAAGTAATATGATGTAGGTAATGAAGTTATTAATAAAATTAAAGTAAACTGCAAGTAAAGCATGTTACGTCATTTTTATTTTTTATTAAGATAACTTCTTGGTTTATTTTCCTTTACAAATCAAGTGACACACACACATCCACACTCACACTTTCATACAGACAAAGAAAAAAAAACAAAAGAAAGAGAATACAAACATGCAAACACCCTTTTTCCCATTCTTCAAATTCGTTTAGGAGCGAATGGAATTTCTTCCTTCGTCCCGCTCTGTTCCCCTTTATCACCGCCCCTGCGTATACTTAATTCCATACTAACCTAGCGAAAGTATAAAATTTATAGCCTGATGTTCGTGAATTCATAGCACTGTCACTTCTGTCGTCACCAGTTGTTGGGTGGTATATTTCATTCCACAGAGCAGATGGACAAAGAAACAAAAAGCTCGTTTTCGCACTTTTGACTCCTTCAATGCTATATATCCTCCTGTCCTACATCATCTTTCTTGCACCCCTCCTTTTGTACAAAAGCACTCCTCTGTATACAATCAACATTTGTTTTGATCGTTTCTTTTTTAAGAGAACGAAGGCAAAACATCATTTTTCAAAATGTTCTCATATTCCAACATCTTTTGTCATACAATAGCATATAAAGCATATGTGTAAAGTATAATACATCTTAACCAGTCTTGAGAGGAAAACTGTTGAATAATTATGTTGAATAAACGTTTTCTACCACCAATGTTGAATAATTATTTAATGTAAATCAGTAGCTTTCAACCGTTTCTTGTTTCTTAGTTGGCAGAGCGTTGGTTTCGCACTCAAGAGGACCTGGGTACGATACCAGCGGCCGATCAATCTGACAGAGGTTTTCTTCAGAGATTTTTCCTGTCATAACGCCTTCAACTTAGGCCTTGTCCTACTCCTAATTATATCCTTGATCCTCCACTATTCCAGCCTCAACCGTGGATGTCTGAAAGCCATACACACACACATCTGGCCATGACAGAATTTTCGACTGTGTATGCACATTAGATCAATCGACTTCGACTAATCTCTATTGATTCTGGACACACTGCTCGATAATTACACTTCAAAGAGCAGAAACTTCGAGACATGTCCGCAAGATAGTGTAGTTGTGCCCAGAAATATATTTATTAGCCATGGCAGAATTCTCGACCAGCATTCACATGCTTCTGGACTAAATTACTCATCTTCTTCTAGGTGTTGATTTTCTTTTATTTCCGTCAGTTTCAACACTACTAAGACAATTAACACTACTTAAAAGTACAAACATACATGATAGTCTTTTAGGAGTTAATTTCCTATATGTAATACAAGGATGAAAACCAATTAGATTAAGTAGAAAATACAACAATTTCAGTTCTAGAAGCACATACCATTTAGTCGACATCGTCACAAAGGACGTAATGACTCTGTAACGTAAGCAAATTCCAATCATAGTTGTACTCCAAAATAATGTTTAATAACTGATTACGATTGAGGAGTAATGAACATATTATTTGAGTTATCCATGTACCAACCAACATACCAACTCAATCAACAACTTACAACACATTTATGCTGAATCAAAGAAAGATTTAGTATTCTGTGTAGGCCTAGGTGTAGTCAACTCACTGAATTCACCTAATTTACAAATTTGGAAATAAAGAGCGCATTACTGTGGGCATAAAAAATTTCTTTTCTCTTAAAGTAAGAAGGTAATAATAATTTACCTTTCGCGCTATTGAATGTCTTCAGCCATTTCCCTAGAAATAGTCAAGTGAACTAGTCAAATGGCTTCAGAAAGATTTACAGTAACGTTACTGTTGAAAATAAGAAACGTTTCTTATCCAGAAAACACTTAGAGGCCTCAATAAAGAATTCTCACAAATTAATGCTTTTGTTTTTTATTTCAACTTCTTTGGTGATAGGTTCATGAAAAGGTCCGTCAAGTTGGCCCCACCCACTAACAAGTTATAGACCCAAAGATAGTGGGTCGTTAGTGCATATAACACTAACGTTAGTGCTCCATTCCTAAGCGAGATAAAACAAAAAAACTGTGGATAGGGCCAAATTCACGTCAAGTTGGCCCCACCCACAGTTTTTTTTTTGTTATATCTCGCTTAGGAATGGAGCACTAACGTTCTGATCTTATGCACTAACGACCCAGTATGTTTGGGTCTATAACTTGTTAGTGGGTGGGACCAACTTGACCACGGTCATGAAAACAATGGGAAATAATTTTGATTCAATACTCTTAAGAATTGAAAATAGGCTTGGCTGAATAGAGATGAAATATTAACACTAGTGGGAATCGTGAATGTTAATGAGATTTTTAATTACTTTTTATTTGTTTGAGTATTCTTCGAAACTGAAAGATTTCAGATTTTCGTTAGTGATGGCACTGAAAATTTCCATGCAGGCAGTTCCCTGAGTTTTTGCTAGAAAAAAAATCTTTTACAGTCAGGTGCGTATCCAGGATTTTCGTGAGCGGGAGGGGAGTGCGTAGGATTGAGGAATAGGCCACCGATATTTTCGACATTTCCCCACTAAATACAGTACATTTATCATATTTCCACCCTGACATTGTTAAGTATACGAAAATTGGGTCTCCAAAATTTTATATTTATAGATTAATTAAATTTGTCCGGAAACAAATGAAAGCATCCTCTGAGGTAAATTGTTGAAATACTGTAATGGGTATAAAATTGTATTCTCAAGTACACACAATGATGTTACCTACATATAAAATCTATACATCCATCACTTACTGGACATCACTCTTCTGGAAAGTATAAGTTTGGGGAAGTTATCTGCTAGAGCTTGTTGGATATACCATCCCAGCATTCACCTGATCGAATTCAGAAAAATTCAAAAATATCTTAATCAGGATGCAGGATAAGCAGGACTCTAACCCACGTCGCTTCACCAGTGCTTATGATAAGTCATCGAGATAAAAGATTAATACTAAATGAGAGGAGATTCGATACCATCTGATAAATAAATTATAATTTATCTTAATAAATTTCAAAAGTATTGCATCAGGAAACTAAAATACGAAACAATTAAGTTGTGGGCGTTGGTAAGTTTATCTGACAAATCTTCGCGTTAAAACTGTTTTTCTCTATGTCAGCAAAAATCCCGGTGACATAGAATAAAACAATTCTCACGCAACGAAATATAAAATTCCTTTTCTTAAGAAATTAAAAAAAAAAAAGATCGTGGTATACTAAAAATTAAACGCAACGAAATTCAAAACAATGCAATAGTAACATGAAATAAGTACAATATTTTTCTGTAACAAAATTTAAAAAAAATAATTCAAGATATTGAAGTAAAATTAAAAACGATTTTAGGACAACGTTTCAAAAACGCCACGTGTTAAGTAAAAAAAAAATTGCCTAAAAATGATAAATAATTTTAACATACTAGAGAAGAGGATAAACAGAGGATTCAGAAGTGTTGGCAGAGAACAAGAATTTGGAAGGAGGTGGAAGAATCTTGAAAGACAGAAATGGAAGATGGTTGAGTTGAAAGAAGACAAATTGTCTTGTAAACCTATCCCCGAAGAGGACTCGATTTTCATAGTAAAAAAAAAAGTTAACACTAAATAGTTAAACAGGTTGACCCCTTCTCCCTTTCTTTTTACCCTGTCCTTCCCAACTCGTCATTGGAATCTTCAGTACACCTTGTGAGTATGTAGGTAGAGATATATATGTGTATATCGGATGTCTGAAGAGTTATTGCAGTGAGGACCACACAGCTTGTTCTAGTACAAGGATGTTCTTCTTACAATTCCATTTTTTTTTTCTGTTTTCACTTTCTGTTTTGGTAACAAGTTAGGGTGGGCGAAGTCACCAGAAGGTGATGGCTTTACGTGTGGACATATACTTTAATTACACAGTCACAAACACTCGTGATTCTACAAATCACCAGGATTTTGTCCTCCTGTGAGAAGTTCTTTTGGATCGTATTCTATTGCTTCTTGGTTTCATCAGATGTCAAGGGCTTTCCTTTTTCCCTCACCCTCCCATCACACATATACACATGTGCTCACTATTTTCCCCCCACTGGTCATTCCAAATAGTTAATAGGAAAAAATTAAAAAAAAAAAATCAACAAACCAAGAACCAACATCATGAAATGCATCCCGGTTGATATAACAGCAGATCCTTTGATAGTAGTCGCAGATAAAAGTGGCAAGGTTAAAAAGTAAAAAAAAAAAGAGAATGAAAAAGAAAAACGGAACAAGCAGTTAGCTGAATAAAACATGGTTGAAAGCACAATGAGACAACTAGAAGAAAAAGAATGGTTCAGGACAACTGCCTCAAGCACTGGTCTTCTTACTCAAAGCCTACTTAGTCTCCCAAAAGGACCAATAAATCGGATTAAAGTTTAAATAAGAAAGGTTAGACCTCCTCCAAGAGAGAGGAAGGTATCACAACAAAGACCAAAAGGAAACACAAGGAGATAAACCAAACCCAAGAAGAAAGAAAGGACAGAAGAAAATTAAGGAGATGCCACCAAGAAAATTATACCTATTGAAGTCCCATCTTTACCAAATTGTTTCTCCTGGTTTCAACAGAGCTCTTATGTCAGATCACCTGTTCCCTCTTTCTCTTCTAACATCAACGTACTGCCTTGAAATTAAAAGGATTTTCTTACCAGACAATTTTGTAGAGATTCTTTTCTCTTCGTTTATCCGTTTCCAACACGATATTTTATTATCTTGTTGGTCTCACTGAATTTGTCACCTCTCTATGTCCTGAAGCACTTTTTGTCCAAATGCTATTTGATGTTTAGGAACATTCGTTATTAAGAGTAGTATAGTTTCCTTTCTCTTTTTGTTAAAAAATTCCAACTATAAATCCCTGTTTGAACACTTCCTGCTTAGTAGCTTTATAGTTCGAAATAAAAGGAAGAGAACAAGACGTATGCAGAAGGTACGGTGAAAGAAATATGCTTATTGAAGTCCCATTATTGCTAAAATTATGTTACATTTGGTTTCAGTCCGGATCTTATGTCCAATATAGTCTGCTTATTGCTTCTCTTCCAGCTGACTCTTCTACCATAATTAACTTTAGTTGCAGTGGGTTTTATTTTACAGTAATATCCTTCTGGTCACTAAATATTGTTCAGAACTTTTTCCAAGTGGCCTTCGCAACAGATATTTTATGGACTTGTTGCACTCAATTAATTTGACATCGTATTTTCTTCCATCGTCTCATCCTTTTAGAACTATTTTTATATCAAATTAACTAACATGTTCTAAGACTTCTGTTATTAATAGTAGCAGCAACCTTTCTTCTCTCTCGGTTTTATATTTCGTCAAAATGGACACACACCCATTTATATTCACACAGTTAGCAGGCGTATTGCAGTTGTCCAAGGTAGAAGAAAAGTGATATTTTCTTGCTCACCAGATAGTGCTATAGAGCAAAATTAAAATAAGATACCCAAGAATTACTTCAGGTTTCTCCTGAATCATAACAGTTTGTATAAAAATAGATATGAAAATTCACATACTCAGAACCTATTAAGAAAGAAGATTTTTTACAAGCGTATAGGTTTCAAATTACTTTAACCTTCTTCTTCATTTTAAAATACAGTTAATAAGCATTAAATTAAGAAATAAACCTTAATCTACATTTATTAAGTGTATTTTCAAGAAAATGAGAAAGCAGTGGTGAAGTTAGAATCGCTTGTGTAATTCAATAATGAGCTGTTAGCTTTTGCTCTTCCAAACCCACTTGCCGCCCATTCGTAGTTGTGGATTCTGAGGGACTGTATCTCCGAAAATCTGAGAATTACGAGGGTAATTCCAAAAGTTTCCGGCCTGACATTAAAAAATCGTGCCAATTTTAATGAGATATTCGTGACATGTACTACCATCTATGGACAGTATATTGTACCAGTTGCAACTCTCTATCTGCATCAATTCGTTGGAACCCGTCGTTTGAATGGGTCTTTGCACGTTCACTTTCTTAAATGTGAGCAGAAACACTGTATTCTTCTAATGCGGGATAATGCTCCAGTCCATACGGCTGTTGTTGCCAAAACGTGCTGATACTTCAAGGGGGATTTCTTATCCGCATTACAGTCCAGATTTAGCGCCTAACGACTTTTACCTGATCTTTAAACTGAAGAAAAGCCTTCGAGGAAGAAAGTTTTCGGACGACAATGAGGTGAAAGAAGCAGTTTCGAGCCATTTTGCTGACAAAAGTTCGGACTATTTTCTCACGAGTACACACTAAATCAAAATAGCGGAATTTTCACTCTTTTTAGAGCGAAAAGCGGGACCGCTCCTTTTCGAGCGGAATTTTCGATCGAAAAAGAGTGGTTTCTAACAAAACATTATCGCGTTGGATGGAAAATGTACTGTTTCTAGATGGAATTTCGCTCTTTTCGATGTAATTTATTTTTTCACTCTTAAAAGAGCGGTTTTCTATTGAGTCGTCAAAGCTGAAAGAGCGATTTCTCATCTTTTTAGAGTGATTTGGTGCTTCAATTTCTCATCGTTTAGGAGTGAATTTTCTCATCTTTGTAGATCGGTTTGGATTGCACTCTTTTTAGAGCGATTTGCAATGCATCATGGGCATGGCTACTAGTCAACATTGGTCTTCGCCATTTGTAAAAGCAACGGTTATCGAAAGACTAATCTATACTGTGAAATGTATAGCGTTATGTATAGTTAAAAATGAGAAAACAGAACTTTAAAACTTTTCTGTTAGCAAAATACACCAAAAAAGCATCAGGAATGATATGTACGTACAAGAAATCTTTCAACGTTGTAATCAAGCACCTGACGAGATGAAACAAACATTTCCGAGGACGCGTTCTCATAGTTCGATCCTTGGTTGAGGGGTTAACGCGTTGGATAGCTGATCGAAGGGTACCTTGTTCAAATCACCTCCAGACTTAGCTTTATTTTACTCATTTTTATTCACAAGTACTTTTCTTTTTAGTACATATGAATTAATGCTCCCCTTCGCACTTTTGTACATTTTATTGCGTCGTTTTCATGTTCACAAGATGTAAATTGTATCTGAATAGATGGAAATTCATCTATACAAATACAACATCTAGGTTTCCATTGAAATAGACTACCACAGATTTTCGCTCTTTTTTCGAGCGGAAATTTCTCATCTTTGCTTCGATGAAAATTCGCTCTAAACGAGCGGTCACTCTTTCCGATCGATTTGAGCGGAATCCGCTCTTTTGATTTTAGTGTGTATACAAATGCCAAATCAAAGATGTGAAAAGTGTATTGAAGTGAATGGTAATGATATTGAATAGTATCACTGGTAATTTCCTTCTACTACCCCTAAAAGTTAGTCAGGCCGGAAACTTTTGGAATTACCCTTGTGCGTTTAAAAGTCTCTGAATGTGTCGATTGTACATACGTTATATCTATTTCTACGAGGAAAGGGCTGAGTCAAAAGGATGTTTAATTTCTGATATTTCAATTCTTTAATTAAAAGTAATTACAAATAGATATGAGACGCGGTAGAGCGTATAACTACAAATCGGGAGGCCCGGGTTCAAATCCCAGCCAGAATACTGGAGACTTTTCTTGCAGTTCTCATGCCTGGCGCTCTAAGGTGCACTCAACCTCCTATCAAACTGAGTACCAGAGTGTCCTTGGTACTCTTTGATTTTCTTAAAGAAATAATCTTTTCAAAGTTGTAATGGAGGAAACTACCGATTTTTATACACCAAGCCTCTTTAGGTGCAGATACCATTAATATTAAAGAGTGAAAAGTATGTGACTGGACGGGGGATCGAATCCAGGACCTTTGGGTAACCGTCTCAATGGGCTAACCAGTAGGTGGTTTCGAGAGAGAACATCGGCATCAAGAGTGGAAGGTGTGTGATTGAGAAACGGATCGACTGGGTGCGCGCAGTGGTTAGCGCATTGGGACGGTTACCCAAAGGTCCCGGGCTCGATTCCCGGTCCAGTCACATACTTTTCACTCTTTAATATTAAATAATCTTTTGTTTCATTGTCTCAAAATAACCTGATCTACGATATTTCGAGTCTTTAATAAAAAATAAGAAGAAAGAAAGTTAATTTGTCTTTACTGTCTCAAAGTAAATTCTAGATTTTTTTTTTAATGAACAACATGAGGAAAAATGAAATGAACACCACTGACGAGTTTAATTTAAGGAAAATAGCTTATTCTTTCCACGAGTCATTGCTTATTAAAACTACTAAAAAAAAATGCGGCTCTTCTTAATTTTAATTTTATCTTCTTAATAGCCGATTCCTGAAGAAGAACAAATAAATAAATAAATAAAGGATGTTTGATCTATATTTCAACCAGATTTTTGTCGAGCCAATAATATTTTATGTTCCTTGTTATGTCATGTTGATTCTCCTTCTTCGATACGTGATATTCTTTCTACTGTTATATTCTTTTTTTAAACATTTCTTCTCATGTTCACTGAACACGTGAGGGCACATGTCGACATCTTCCTTCTCATAATCATGGATGACTCTATCAGGACATTAATACATATACGAGCACTTATTCATTTCCAGGTCATATACTCAACATGGACATAAACACCGTGACCCTGGGATCCGAACCACAACTATCGTGGGAATTTGAAGATCATATATTATCGTACTAGGCGATGATGACAGATTCAATACCGATAAAAGCCAATCTTAACACGTCGTCACGACACAACACAACTTCAGTTGCAACAAGCATGGTGTTGCTAACTTGGCACTCTTGGGCTTAAGTTAAAGTCATATTGTTCATTTTTAGATTAACAAAGACACATTTTCGGAAAATTCAACATTTTCATGTATCCAGTCTGTCTTTTTATTCTCTATAAGTATGAAAACGGAAAGAGTAAACCGTAGCTCAGTTGGTCGAGGGTTGGGTTTGCAATAGCTAGATTTAGGGTTCAAACTCAGCGCAGATTCTGCTGATTGTTTTTTTTTATGGTTTCTTCTCAGTCTCATTAGGCTACCTTTAAATCAGACACTGGGTAACTCTGCATTTAGAAGGTCCTGAGTTCGATCTAGCAGCTGGTAACTCTGATGTTTTTTTTTCTTCAGGTTTTCACTCAGTCGTACGAAGTACCTTTAAATTTGACCCTAACCGATTTATTTACCACACCCTCTCTCGCCTAGCATATCTTTTGCCTGAATCAAAGATGCTTAAAGCCCACAGACAGAAAATAATTGAATTCAATGGGAACAGAGATACGATCTACATACTTAAAAATGCTGAGAAAACAATATTTTAGAACCAGAATCTTCTGATTAAATTTAATTTATGTCAAGTCCTGGACATCTCTGTTACAAGTCTGAATGACGACGTCTCCATGTGGTAAAAAGAATATTATAGGTAGCGTCCATGGCCTATGTCTAGATATCATCTCCGCTTTTGTCTGGTGTGTCTACGAAAAATCTTAGAAAACTCAGAATGATCAGCAACAAGGCACGAAGCTGCGAGACTTCGGCGTACTGATTCGAAGCCAATGACCATAACCATTAGACCCCAAGAACTAAATAGTCCCTTTAGCTTGCATTATAAACTAGCTCTAATAAAAGATTTACAGAGTGCGGATCAGTTAAAACTGTCGATTTCATTTTCGTTGGTTGTTGACATGGGTCAGCAATGGGGCATTTTGTGAAACTGCATTCTTTTTTAAACAAAAGATAAGCCCGAAATTATTTTCTTTGCTTCTATTTGCTTCTTAAAACACTTCTTATAACTGGGCCAGTTTCTATCCACTTTTCATATTTCAATAATATTTAGCTTCAAATATGGTTAAAGTCAACTCCATGGAAAGAAATTCACCTTCACTTTCCTGTTTGAGACATGTTTTCAATACTTGTTTTTTTAGTTTTTCTGTTAATTTTCAATAATTCCTCTTCACAATAATTTAGTTCGAAATATGAATCGTAATTAAATAGAAAATAAACCTATTAGTATGAGAATTACATTTATTGAAACACGCTTTTTTTATCACCTTCATGGATTGACAAAAAAGTTGTAATAAAAGTGTGATACTGGAAAACAATGCACAATATTTTTTGCATGCGCTAGACAAAATGGAGCCATCTAGTCCTGTTTTAGTGGTACTTGAAAGGAGATGCTTCTAGTCCTACTTACTGTGGAATAGAAAGTTAAAATCATACTTATTCATCGTCAACTCCATGGAACTGATAATCATAGTGTTTTATTTTAATTTCTAGTTCCTCTAATAATGAAGAGAAGCCAAACACTGAACACTTCATTCATGCTTCATTGCACTATTCCATTCTCCCTGTAAGGAACATGGCAAGGAAAAAAGTAAAATAAAAAGTCAGTTTCAAGGACATCAACTCCGTGGAAATTACTCTGTAAATGGATTAAATAAATAATAAAATATTGAACTTTAAATGCCTTCAATATCTACGCGGAATACTTCCAAGATTCCTGAAACCTAATATCCTTTACAATTTAAAATGGTTGCAGTTTTTTACTATCCAAAAAGCCCTGTTTCTGTAGACCCGTAAAAGAAAATAATTTTCTTGTAATTTCAAATGAAATTAAATATTTAACTTATGGGATTTACTGGCTACTTTTAGCTTAAGTCCTTCACCTATAAGAGATAGCATTACTCGGCTATTACATTTCCGAGGGAAAGGACAAGTGACCAGTGCTTTAGTTAAGTTATCATCCCGACATTCGTCTGTTGAAAGTGAGCAAAACCATGAAAAGCGTCACTCTGGAGTCCGGATGATAGGTTTATCTGCCTGCGCATTGCGATCCGATGTCCGCGATGTTACCAACTGAGCTCCCAAGACTGGGTGTCTAGTAGACGCCATTTTTATTTTCAAATTCGAAAGAGGATAAAGAGACAAGTTGAAACGTGTTGATAAGATTTTTTTCCTTTCTCGTTTTCGCAAAAGAAGTTTATAGATATTGGAGCTGAAGAAATGGTTGGAAGAAAGAACTAATAATTGCAGAATGAAAATATTTATTACATTAATTTAAAAACAATGTCAACAGAAGTGAATAAAGAAGTCACACTTATTTTAAATAGTAAGTTAATTCTAACATGATATTAAGAACATTGTATTTAGTGAATTTCATATTACACACAAACTTTACTGGACTACTTTTACGTAAAAGTAACACATTTGACTTTACTTAGGTTTGTGGTATCGTTTATTTAAACTTCAGTGTTCATTGTGGGTACTGCATGTTATAGAGGGTGTTAATGAATAACACCGATAAACTTCGAGAGGGGATTATTCACATCAAAAACAAGAAAAACTTCCTTTCAAGAAATTTCGAATCATGCATAATTTTGGAACTATTGGATCTCCAAGTTAGGGCGACATCGTCAGAAATGACGTCATATCTCGACAAACATTGACGTACGATATCAGTTTAGCAAATCACAATGACAGTAGTGTCTAATACATCCACGTGAGCAATGTTTACGACTTGTTGGGACACAAATGGTTCGGAGCCCACGTTAAACTGTAGACCCAGTTCTTATGAGGCATCTTCATCCAATGGTAGGGAATGACAAACAACCATCAGTTCACCTTGAGACAGGTCCTGACAGGTAGTTTCAACAAAGGCTCTGGCCGCTCTCTTCCTCATCACTTTCCTCGAAAAAATACTTACTTGAACTTGTGACGGATTTAGCTCACTGCTGCCTATTCAGCTCTCATAATTTAAAAGAATACACTTTGGGGAAATGAAGGGTCATAATGTTTAATGTTCTAAGTGTTACGTTTTGGGAAATGTAGTTTTTCAAGGAATAATGTTCCAAGTGTCATGGACTGTAGTTTTACGGTCGTGTACAAAAAAGTGAACTATAAAATAATTTTGTTCTAAAAAAATATAAAGGAGCATTCCAAACATTCCTGTTCGTGACCTCTGGAACAGACCCTACTGACACTAGTTAAATGAAATCACCATAGACATTTAGGCACAAGTCCCACTGACTTACCAACCGATGTGAGTCTTGAGCAAACATTGCTGTGGCTGTTACGGGAATTTATCAGTGTCAACGTCTTTCACTTGCGGATCCGAGGAAAACCTGTGACTTTGTAAGGACATTTTTCAGTGGACCATAAACATGAAGGGGACATGGAAAAAGGTTTGAACTGTATGGTGGGTAATCCAGAACGTCCCTCATCATGTTCTTTACTTCGTCCTGAACAACTTTACTTACATGAGGGCTGGCATTATCATGAAGAAGAATAACTCTGTTGTTAAATTTTCCAGAACGTGCGAACTTCACTTGTCTATGGAGCTTGTCTATAGTGTGGTCATGTCTATTGAAGATGAGTTGCAAGGGACATGTCACGTCCAGAAACAAGGTCAGCATCACCTTTCCTGAAGATGTCTGCATCTTATGTTTCAGTAAGCTTGGATATTTCCATTGCAAGCTTTCAGGCTTGCCTGACGGTTCAAACTGATATCACCATTTCTTATCACTGGCAAGTATTTTGTGAGGAAATCCCCTCAGCCATGTACTGCTCAAGACGTTTCAGAGGTCACGCATTCATGTCGCCTTTTAGGACTGATAAACCTAGCGTAAATTTCACTGGACATAAACTTCGCTATCCGAGCCACTGTTTCATTGCCTATACAACGCTTATACTTACGCATACACTACGACGTCTGTCTAACCGGATCAACGAACCGAATTTATTCTCCTTTTAAGTGTTAAGAGCCTACCCAAGTTGCAAAAGTCTCCAGCTTGTTGTCTCTCTGGAACCTGCGGCACAAATCCCAACCATTGTTCTGGGCACATCAGCATCTTCATTAGTTGAGAGTTGAATCTTCGGACGACAGAACCGTATCCCTGCCCATTGGTCCGTATTAGTAGCATTGGGAATATGCGACGTCATCAATGAACTATAGTTTCACTCCGACGTAATTTCAAGATATACAGCAACTTCTAAAATGAATGGAAAATAACAAATAATAGTTACTAGGCCTCCTTATGTCGATTGTATCTTAACATAGCCAGCATAGTGCATGTCAATTGCAACCCCACAATACCTGTACCTACATTGCACATTGGGAACGTTTTGAATGCACCTTACATATATTAAGACTAATTCAGAAACTCCTTTTTCACTCTTCCGTAAAATTTTGATTGTAGCGCTTACAACATGGACATTTCCACTCTTCAAATATATTGCTATTAGCTTTCTTTTATCCAAACAATTACAAATGTTTGAAGTGTAATTAAGTCATTATATTGGCTTTGACCAATAGATTCGCCATCTTTCTAAATATTAAATTAAAACAAAAAACAAGAATGTGTGCATGTGTTTGTCTGTGTGAGAGAAACAAAGTGGATGTATATGATTTGCATTCATTGTTATTTAAACTAGTTACGATTTTTTTTTTTTTTTAGCGATGAAGCTGACAGGTTGAACAAGTTTTAATAGTCCGAACCAGCACATATAGATGGTATCTCGATATACAAATTGTCGAAGAGCAAAAGTTAAAAAAAGTAGTTGCTGAGATAAAAGGGAAAAAGGAAGACTAGAAATTGAATCTTGATCAATTTCAATTGAATATATTGATGAACGGCTAAAACTAAACGCAGAAAAAATAAGAGGAAACAAAGAAGGCTAAATAGGTATTAGTGTCTTGTTAGCGATTCGATATAATTTAAGTTGAAGTGTAATTTTCGGAGATAACACTATGCAAGATTGAATACTTAACAAGGTGGCATTGAGAAAACTTGTCGAGATGAATGTTATGATAGTAACATCTTTATTAGTGAGCAGAATGCTAAGAAGGAAGTTTTTTATTTTCTTTTCCCTTTAAAGACTAAACCAGCTGTCTACTTGATTCGAAAAATTTAATAAGCGAGGTTAGAAATGAGTTGTTATCTTTCAATAAATATTAAAATAAACTGGTTGATCAATCACATACAATTACGACATGTTTTCGTTCCTTTAAAATAGCATTTGGTGTAAACTTGAAGAGAATAATGAATAGTTTTGTATGAAAGATTTTCTCGCTAGATGGCCACACAGTCTTAATGCACGATGTAACCAACAAGAATTCGTTAGAGATGTATGTAATACAAGCTAAAATGCAGCTTTTCTTTTATCGTTAAATTTTTACCTAGAAATGCAGGTAAACGGAAAACAACTTTCAGGAAATTATCAGTTTAGTAATGAGTAGTGTTGACTTTGCAAGTATAACTTACGGATTTAAGTTATTATCAATTTTCCGAGCTGCCCAGAAAAGATGATTTAATATGTTTATTTGGCTTACTAAACATTACCTTACGTTGTTGTTTCAAATTGCACTTCATATACATCACTGAATCCACTTTTATTCTATCCCATTCTTCGATAAATGATTATGATCGTACAAAAAATATCAGCTTTTTAATCTGAATGTATGTTTTATAGATGACTTTTGCTTTTATTATTTAGAAGTGTAGCATTTATATATAAGAAATATATATATATATATAATATTCCATCCACTAGTGGATGAGGCCTCTCCCCGAAGGGAGGAGTTGGTCTACTGCTCCCACGCTGACCAGACGGGTTGGGAGAGGAGAACCGAAGCTCTCACTGTGATCGCCACTGTCTTTTATTCACAGCAGCCCCCCAATTGTCCTCACGATGCTGGGTCAACACCGAAATATTTGAGCCCCCATATATATATATATATATATATATATATATATGTGTGTGTGTGTGTGTGTGTGTGCGTGTGTGTGTGTGTGTGTAGGTCTTAATCTTAGAGTATCTGGCAGGATTTTCAATTTGAGGGTTATACGACCAAAATTGTATGGGATAGGTCGAATTTTGCAGGGATTCTACCGAGGTTTTACCCGAAACAAAAATGGAGTTTGGGGTATGCTCGAGAACTTGGCGGCGGTCACGCCTTCCATAGGGAGGGTCTGGCAGAAGCTCTGGTAAAAATACTTAGCTCAACTTTTAGATAAAGAAAAAAGAACAATACTAATCTGAGTGTTCGTAACTCGGTTGATAGAGCTTTGGTTTCGCATTCGGTAGGTCCTCGAAACGAACTCAGGATTCCAGTGGTCGCTAATCCTGACTGAAGAAAGGTTTTATGTCATTGCAAGCTAACAACTATTCAATAGCCATGGCGGCGATGAACACCTGATGATAATGACACATTGAGTATGGCAACGTATAAGCTGATAAACAACAGCTGTTCAAAAAGAAACCAACTTATTTTTTGTTTTTTTTAATGGTAATACCACTTAGATGGAACTGTCTCCTTTAAAGCACTTCTCTTCACTGTGTATACACCGCTCCCAGCTGTTCTTCCAGTTCTGGAAAGCATGCTTGAACTCCAGTTTTGGAATAGCATGGAGGTCTCATAGCAATCTCCTCTATGGTCTGAGAGTTTAAAGGTTAATTTTAACTTAGGGAAGAGGAAGAACGCGACTATTGCCAAATCAGGGGGATAGACTGGTTGGAGGACAGAAGGTCTCAGGTGGTGTACCAAAACTCAAGGACAAAGAGTGAGGAATGGGAAGGTCCATTGTCTTGATGAATTATCCTGAGGTTAATCTGCTAAATCTTTGGCCTCCTGCGCCGTGTATTTTCTCGTAATCATCGCATGGACGTTGCAATCGCTGTGGAACCACGTGGAGGCAACTCCGAATGAACAATCCCCTGTGAGTTAAAGAAGGCGAGAGGTTCCATCACTTTAACATGGAATTTACTCATTCGTGCCTTTTGGGGTCCAGGTGGGAATTTGATCTTCGTTTCCACATCGATTCCATATACACATGTTTCATTACCAGTGACCATCAGCTTTAGGAAATTTTGGTCAGAACTAGCTCGGCATAACAACTCTTCACATGTTCTGACACGGTCCTCTGTTTGTTTGGTTGATAATAGACATGGCAGAAACTTACCGGCAACACGTCGCGTCTGCAGTTAACCGGTCAAAATCGGGTGACATGAGACTGTACTAATGTTCAGTTCAGTAACAGCTTTACGTTGTGACGACGGTTTGCAAGGATTACTTCCACGTGATCACTGTCGGTAGACTTGGACGGCCGTCTGGATTTTGTGCCGTCCTTCGTGGAGCTTTGTATCAATATGAAACATCTGTTACATTGCGTTCGACTCAAACATTTCTCATCTCAACGGCACCAACTATCTTCGTAGCCGAGGTAACTTGCGATTTGAAAGTTGTCGACAGATATAGCGATTGTAAAACGCTTCCCAGTACTTGTTGGTGATGGCTAAATGTTGTATAAAGTTTCCTTGTACGAACATCTCAGTTTATGCAGATGAAGTTCTGCAATAACCTATCACGTAAATATACCTGTACATTCGATAAAAACAGTATTGTTTTTATAAAAATTAAGTAAGGCGGAGAGAGCGTCAAATTTAGATTATCTACATGTCGTTGGTGAAGTTTTGCCGAGACCTCTCGATCGACAACTTAACCACCTTCGTAACCATAGTAGTTCCTGAGTCGATAGTTGTCGACAGATGGACATAGAGGGGATATAAGATTGTATAGAATATGCCTTAGACACAGAACAGCTAATTTTATTACCTATTAAGCTATGCTTTGCTAGGGTTGTTGGAATGACACTTTAATCTGTAGCACGGCTTATTTGAAATACCAATGTGCTTATTTCAGTTTATAAGATTCACAATGTTATTTGACAGTTACACCTACTGGGAACACACTTCACTCTTTTCTTTTTGCTTTAATGTATGGACGTGCAGCTGTAATCGATACCTATGAATTGGACCTTTCAATCAGTCAACAGCAGTATTGTAAATTAATTGATTCGTGTGCAAATGCTATTTTCAATTTCTTTGTATTTGATTATTTACAAAAGTTGTACAAAAGTTCACAATAAGTAAAAATTTTGTCACGTACTGTACACTGTTAAAAATTTTGTTAACGTTGTTAGGAATTCTCAGAGAAAATTCGCAGAAATTTTAGTTTTTCCTGTTGTTTCACTGTAATGGAGGAATACTCAGAGACTTCTCGTATGATTATCTGGATATTTTTCGTTTTCAGTTCTGCACATGTCCAGAATGATAAAACTGTTTCTTATCGAAGCTGTGCATGCAATGTTGATCAAGAGTCTGTTACCGCCATTTTGGCAGTTCTTATTTTGGTAGAAACTGGAAATATTTTGAGTGAATGGGAATTCAGAAACCTTATTGACAATTTAAAAGTTATTAAAATGTGGCGTAAGTCGTGGAATCAACTTAGTTTGTGTCTTCGGGATTCGGGCAAAATAGTTTTAACACTTCAAACTGTTTTCTTTCAACTGGAAATTAAAGGAGGTCAGTACGACGCTGTGGTTTAACTAGA